>OZ020524.1:3025585-3138748 GCA_963971425.1 Bryoerythrophyllum caledonicum
CGTACCACCGGCAACACCATGTACTCAAAATTCACACAAACATCCCAAAATCCATCCGAGCGTATAACGCGTCGTGCATAAAGGCCTTTTGCATGTGCCCTTGTATTTTGAGTCCGCAATACCGCTAGAAAAGCATGCCAGTCTTCATCAACCACCATTCGCTCCAATGCCTGGCGAACTTGGAGGAGGCGTTGTATCGTGAGAAAGTTTGTTGCAAACCGTGTCTCATTGGGCAAACGAATAGAAAGATCGGGTGATAACCTTCGAAAGATTGCTTGTGGGGCATGGTGGTTCTTGATGAATAAACAAACAACCCTTGCCTTCTTAACAATCCTTTGTACCCACGCTTCTTTGCCCCAATCTTCCAGTAAAAGATCCAAGCAATGGGCAGCGCATCCTTGAACATAGAGATGTGGAATTTCTTGCATGATGTCACGACATGCGGCCGCCATGACTGGAGCATTGTCCGTGCATACTTGGACAACATTTGCATGTCCAACCATTTGCAGAAACGGTCGGATTTGAGAAGCAACATAAAAGTGGTCTTTATAATTTCCCGATGTATCGATGGTGCCTATGAAAACATCCCCTTTTGTGCATGACTGAACAACATTTAGCAAAGGTCGGTTCTGAACGTTGTCCCAGCCATCACTACATATTGTAACGCCATACTTTGATATAGCATTACCCATGGCTACATTGACAGCCGTTTGTACATCAACTTTTTTGTTTGTCAACAACTTCGTACGTACGGCATTGTAGGTCGGTGGATGGTAGGCGGGCATTCGTGCGCGTGCAGTTTCCTGAACCGCTTTTACAAAAGCAGGGTGCCTAATGATATTGAATGGAATGTTTGCTTCATAAAAAGCACTAAACCAAGCCTTGTCCAAGAGTTGCCTTTTGGAAATGTTGAAGCCCTCAGGCAAGGTCGCTTGACGTAGCTCTCGAGGTTCCCTATCTAAGTGTACGGATTCCACGCCACGACTTGTTTGAGAGTTTTGAATCTGCTCCAGGTCGTCCACCACGAATTGTGTCAATAAGTGTTCCACTCCAATCCCATTCTTGTCATCAACACGTTGTTGGGAACATGGTACATCGTTGGGAGCATCAGGACGATTAGGAACAATCCCATCACAACTTTGAAACAACAAACGCACATGTGGAGGCACCATCCTACACAATTGGACGTCACGACTTAGATTACTAGGATGACGGTACCCCATATGCGACAACATCCTATCGGCTCTATAAACTATAGAGTGAGAACAAAACCGACACTTCACTTGTCGTGCTGCTCTTGAAGGAGCGTTGCCCATGTCTTCGTACCGTAGATCCCATACAGAATTCCGACGCGGCATGGAGTCGCACTGAACTCAAAGCCAACTACGTGTCAGCAATTCCCTCCTCAGCAATGGGATTTCGAGCAATGCATTCTTGTACAAAGAATCCAAGGTCTTGAAAGCCACTATGCAGGATTAAGCACCATCGCCTTGGAACGGCACTATTTTATACTGAAATTCAAATGGAGCAGGCGCGGTTGGGGCGGGGACTAGCAGCGGACGTAGCCGCGGACAGCCCGAGACAGCCTGCGGACTGCCACGGACAGCGCGCGGACTGCCGCGGGCTGCCCGCGGACTACAAGCGACAGTGGTTCGGACTGGCCGCGGACTGAGCGCGGACTAGCAGCGGACTGACCGCGGATTGACCGCGGACTGCCCGCGGACTGCCCGCAGACAGCCTTCGATGACGGAGTGAGGCGCGGATTGGCGCGGAGACTCCTTTGACCCAAGCTGAAAATTACTGCGACATGAATTTACCGCAGTTGATGACATGTCTGCACATGTGGCATGCAGATTCCTTTCTGAATCCAACGTGTCTCTCCAGAGGTAAATGTGAAAATTGTGTTTTCTGTCATCAAAATGGCCCCGTCACAGTAAAGTCACGATCCGTCACAATGTCATGCCGTCATTGTGTCGTGACATCGTGACATTGTGACGGAAATTGTCCCCGTCACGACACAATAGACAACCCTGTTGCCACTCTTATTTTTGGATTTTTTTTCCACATTTAGTTGAATATCCGTTTGTACAAGGAGTTAATATGGTGATCAACATGATGATATAATATTTAGACCTTGTGTAATGCAAAACTTTGACACAAAGAAAAGTCAAAGTCTGTTGATCCACTCAAGGCAGGGATGAAAATGAACCATTGTTCTTACTTCAATCCATGCAGTCAAAGTTCATGAAATTTTGTGAGTATGTTATTTATTAAGTATTGAATGAGATCCTACGGTTCAAACTAGAAATTTGATTTTTTGTTTCCTTCCTTACTCATTGCATAGAATCAAAAGTTTTGAAGTGTTTCTTGTGTGAAATTATCAAGGAAATTTAGGGGTTAAATTCTCTAGTCCCAATTTTCCCATGAATTTTTTAATCTTCCCTTCATTGAATTACCATGAGAGTATTATGGGCATGAAATTTGCCAAAATAAACCTCTAGACCCCCAAAACAAGAAAAAAAATTACCCCATGCCATTGAGACAAGGCCCACCCTCCACGAAAACGTTTGATGGGGCAAAATCTGTGCTACATAACTGGTTGAACGGCGACCTGTTATTCTGTACAAAAACCTCTCTAGATCCAGACCATTCAATCTTCAAGATCAACGGGTCTTACAAAAAGTGGTGAATAAAGGAAACAATTCAGACTCTCGCCCATCGTCCTATTTTCCAATCTGCATGTGGCATGTGAAAATGGCAGGTGTATGGATTGGATCCAAATCCCAGGAGGCATTTCACTTATCATGAAAAATACTCTTTTGCAGTACCAGGAATCTTTATCAACTACACTAAATTTAATGTTTAGTGTCATGAACAGTAAATGACTTGTATGTCCCAGAACCTATGGAGGAATTGCAGTCCCAGAACCTATGGAGGAATTCCAGTCCCAGAACCTATGGAGGAATTCCAGTCCCAGAACCTATGGAGGAGAATAATACTACTTTTCAGTACCAGGAATCTTTATCAACTACACTTAATTTAATGTTTAGTGTCATGCACAGGAAATGGCTTGTGAATGCTACGAGCATCTTCATCAGAAGGAAAAAATTATAGCATTTACAAGTCATTTACTGTGCATGACACTAAACATAGAACGTAGTGTAGCAATGATAGGAAGCCAAGGATGACGCATTTCCTACGACAACTAGAGCACAATCACAACGTAGGGATCATCATGTAACCTCGAGTTCTAGCTACCACTAGCTGTGGATTTCTATCACGATGAGTCGGCGATCAAGGTATAAGTAGAGCCTCCTCGCAACCAGCACTCATCAGCCTCCTCGCATCCCCTCTCCTTGCATCGGCCACTCGCTCTCGAACCGACATGCATCACCTGCTCTTCCAATCCACTTGGTGCGTGATCCCCTTTCCCAGCTTGCAGTGTATGTCTTTCTAGCTTCGATAGGAATGGAACCATTCTCAGATTGATGGTTGAAACTTGGTTGGTACGGTCTTAGAACATGTTTCAGGCCTACCAGGTTCGGACTTTTTCCTTCTGATCAGGGTGGATCCATTGTGTTCTTTTATGTTCTGTTGTTCGGATCTACATGTCGATTCCGGCAGCGATGCTCTTTCGATTTTCGATAGCCAGTCATTCTTGAATAATCACTGATGTCGTTGCTTCTGTCGTGATGAAGCTCACAGCAAGCTCTATGATTCCTCATCTTGCACGAAAGACTAGTCAAAACGCTCTGTTTCGTATGTGACATGTGATTGGAGGGTGTCGTGAATTGGAAGTGGATCAGGGTGTAGTGAGATTTTGATTAACGCTTGTGTCCGTTTTCGATCTATGAAGCTTCAGCTATTTAGAAATTGAGAGTTGTTAACGACGTGCGGTGAACGTAGATGTCATGGAAAGTGCCACATTATGACGTGAAGGTGGTTGGTATTTTTTGGACAGGCATCTAGAGATTATGGCGCAGCCAGCGTCGGTGATCGTGCGTCCTCATTCCACCGATGACCGGTGCCTGGTAGCCCCGCACCCGACGGTGCGCAAGCGGCTGCTGGAGAAGTACCATGAGATCAAAGGACGCATCGGCGACGACCCCGAGGTGTCGTTCCTGCGCGAGGTGCTGCGCCCCTTGGAGCGGCGCCCGCCGGGCTTCAACGACGCGCTCCTGCGGCCGGGCAACACGTTTCGCCCGGGCATGAGCTTCGCGGCGCAGCTGGCGGAGCGTACGCCGCTGAGGGGCGACGTGAACGTGATCGTGGTGATGGTGGAGTTCTCGGACAAGAAATTCATTGCGAATGAGACCAAGGAGCGTTACCGGAAGCTCTGGTTCCAGGAGGGCGCGAATAGCGTGAAGGACTACTTCAAGGACGTCTCGAATGGACTGGTCGACATCAAGGGCGAGGTGGTCGGGCCGTACCGCATGCCGAAGCCGATCTCGTACTACGCCAACGGGCAGAGTGGGATCGGAAAACGCACCCCGAACGGCAGGACCATGGCCCGCGACGCGGCCATCTTGGCCAACCCGAACGTCACCTTCACCAAGTACGACAACGACAGCGACGGGTTCGTGGACGCGTTCGTGATCGTGCACGCGGGCGTAGGAGCCGAGCACACGGGCCAGGCTAACGACATCTGGTCACACAAAGGGGTGCTCGACAACGGGTCTTATCAAGCGGATGGCACGCAGATCTACTCGTATTTGACAGTCCCGTCGAACTGTCAACTCGGCGTCTGCGCGCACGAGCTCGGCCACCTCGCTTTCGGGTGGCCCGACCTGTATGACGCAGATTATACGTCGGGCGGCATCGGCAACTGGTGCCTCATGGCTTCCGGCAGCTACAACGGCGACGAGGATAATCCCTCGACTCCGTGCGCGTGGTGCAAGGTAGACCAGGGCTGGGTCAAGGTCATCACGCCTACCCACGAGCAGCAGTGAGTATTCGTCCTCCCATGTCCGACCATTCACGATGAACACTAGTTTTTTCTAGAACTGTTGCATTGGAAAATGTGGTGATGGAACATGGATCCAGGACACGTACTTTGTGGCTATCCATGCATGCAGGATTGAGTCCCGAGGACGGACTCTCATCTCTACGTCGTGAAGGTGATTTGTACTTAGACGTAGGCTACTTCAGCTTGACAAATTTTCGTGCAGAGTGGAGCTAGCGGACGTGAAGGACTCGCACACGGTGGTGAAGCTGTGGACGGACGGCGCGCCGCAGTCGGAGTACTTTTTGCTGGAGAACCGGCAGCAGAAGGGTCGCGACAAGGACTTGCCAGCGGGCGGGCTGCTGGTGTGGCACATCGATGAGATCAAGGAAGACAATACCAGCGAGACCACCAACTACAAGGTGGCGCTGGTGCAGAGTGACGGCCAGAAGGATCTGGAGCGCGAGGAGGACCAGGGCGACAGCGGCGACCCGTTTCCGGGAGTCGGTCGCGTCCGCCTCGTGAACGACGTCACCAACCCCTCCACCCGGGCGTACAATAGCGCGCCCACGGGCGTGAGCATCCGCGACATCAGCGACTCCGCCGACGTCATGACCTTTACCGTCGCTGTTTGAGCATCAGGCCTAGGCGTCACCGCGCTTCGAGCAATGATCCACTGATTGGAGCGCACTCAAGGTCCACATATTGGAACTTCAACTCATGCGCAACTAAGTCCACAGCAACCACTGTTAGTCCACATATCGTATCTTGGTACTCATGATGCATACTTCTGTAAAGGTTATTGACGAGCGGCTGTAAACAGTTTGATGACCTTGATAGGCTTCCCTTTCAGGTCTCCGGTGCAACACGCACACGGGGTTTCTAGTACGAGTGAGATACAGTCGAACCTCGATATGTGTTACCTCGATAAGTGTTAAAACTCTATATGTGTTATGGAGATTACTGCTCCCTTAAAATTAAGACTAGTAAGTGTTATGTGTTAAGTGTTACGCAATGTCGCACTCCCGACTTTGTTGATTTTACCTCGATAAGTGATAAGTTTCCAATAAAAGGCTTTTTGTAAGAGCCATTGCTTGGGGGGAGATAATTTTGAGGTAAAGTAATAGTTTCTAGTTGCAAAGTGACTCTAGATGTCCATTCTAGGAACAAACTGCTGGTAGATGTATTTTAAGTTCAACAGTCAATAGATCATATATTTTTAAGCTCGTAAAGTAAAAGACAAGTGTACTTTTAAGTTTATAATCTGAAAAATAAAAGGCAACTAGGCAAGGCAGCAAAGACTATAAGAAGGGACTGAAGGCTATAGAATTATTATTTGTGTTGTGAACTCATTCATAGGATATATGTTGTTAGAGTTTTCATTTGTATTGCAAATTCATCAATAGAAGATATATTGTTAACTGTGTGGGCCAATGCACACTTTCAAGTAAACGCGTTTGCGATGAATATTGGAAGAATAGTAAAGCGAAAAGAACAAGGTAGTGAACACGAAGATAGTGATCCTGATGAAGCTAATCCTCACAATATAGTAGAAGAAGTTGTAGGCTTTAAAGATGTAGGTAGTGCTCTTCAAACTTTGAAGAAGTTTTTGGAGCAAAGACCTAATGACACCATGTTATCTATGAGGAATATTGAAGCACTAAAAAAGGAAGTAGAATCTTGGCGTGTAGCAAAAACTTGCCAAAGTACTATTGATTCATTCTTTCAACGGACTTAGATAAATAATGAATCAATATTTTGTAAATTCATCCATTTTTTCTATAAATGTTATGTATTTACCTTTTTAATTCTTCTAAGTATTATTTTTTATAAGTGTTACAAATCATCGGCATCACCCTCTATAAGTGTTATGTGTTACTAGTGCCTAAGTGTTAACTAAAAGTATGCTCCCAACCCCTAACACTTATCGAGGTTTGACTGTATCCCTGGAAAATCCCAAATTGGGCTATTCTTCCGGTTGTTTGTCTCACTGTGGAGATGCTCTAAGGGGTTAAATATAGCCCTCCCACGCTCCCCAACAATGATCGGGGAGAACCGGGGTTCTTTGTTGTGGCGGCCGGTTTATTTTGAGGAAAACCGGCATAGTTTTAAAAATACCGGATGTGAAACTGGTGGTTTGGGAAGAATGGTGGATGTTGGCCGGTTTGCTTTCTCAGTTGGAGGATTTTTGACTGGAAGAATTTTGAGTCCACCGGATTTTTGTATCTCAATAAACAAAGCAATGTACCCTAAACTAGGTGAACACTTGTTGAACCCCTAAAAGCCCAAGCCTATTTTCATCAAGAGTCACTCTAAAATTGCCACTACCAAAAAGTAGCAAGAGAATTTAATTTTGAAGTGAAATGTTGGACATGTAACCATAAGATCTAAAAATAGTCATCTATTTAAGTCAATATATTTTTTAGGTTGCAGTCCACTACACGGATTAAAAGATTATTATAGTGTTTGAAATCAAGAGGATGGTTCATTTGCTTCCTTGCATTGAGTGGATGAGCAAACTTTGACTTCACTTGGTATCAAATTTTTGCACTACACAAGGTTTGAATTTTTACAATTATGTTTAGCATGATGTTGGTTGCCTATACACCAACTTTTTAGGCATAAAGAAGTAGTGTGGCATATTCAAAACAATCGTGCAAGAACAAGAGGTTGAAAAGTTTCCATTTCACATTTTATTTTCTGTGAACTCCATGTGTTTTAGAATGATAATCCAAATGGTTGATGAAAAGATTTTCAACACATATTGTGTTTAAAAAAATATTAGTGAAAATTTTGAAGATCTCTAGGTTTTATGTAGAAAATCATTTTTTTCCCCAACTTGCCTAAAATGTGTGAAAAAGTTTGACTTGGGTTCAAATTTCGTTTTTACACTAAAGACAAGAATTTTTTGGAGTCTTAAAAGAAAGTAATATTCTTTATATGTACAAAAAATCTCAATGTCAATAGAAATTTTAGCAAGTGCTTGAACTGCCCAAACTCTGTATTTTTTCCTTTGAACAATACTAAATTTTGAATTATGAATCCAAAAAAAATTCAAAAATTCCACAAAGCTCTTACCAAGGTCAATTTAGTTGGAAAATTTCAAAAGGAAATGATTTTTTTTCAAATTTTAGATACTTGCCTGATATCCAAAACATACCCTGTACAGACACTTATGCTACATTTAACTAAATCTGGACTATTTGTGGATATCCGGACTTAGGGTCAAAAATCAATATGGACTGAAGATCGTGGGATAGTACGATGTTAAACTATAAACAAAGAAATTGGACTACAAAAATATGCTTTTGCTATGAATTGTTCTTTATAATATATGAAATTGTATCACAGTGTTCAAATAGCATCAGACGACATTGTATGATGTGGCAAACCACAATACGTGGCATACATAGTAAGATCCTACGATACAAATCACGAAAGCACTTGGATTAGTAAACATATACGAATATGTGCTGAGAAGATTTGAGACATTGATAGAGGCTTACGACCGTAGGATCCTACGATTATTCAGGCTGCCAATCTACAAAAGAACAGGATGGTCTAAATATAAGTAGTAATAACCATCCAGATAGTCAAGGACATGGAAGGCATAAACATGTGAGTCACCATTTTTATTCACATAATAAATTAGGAACATACCACTGGCTTCAAAATCAATCACATTTTGGATTCTCATAAGCATAACCGTATAGAACACGGTCATAGTGCCAACCTTCTAACAGTCTACGAGGGAACTTTCCGTCCATCGGGTGCCCCCTGAGATACTGATTCACCAATGCATAAGTTCTGAGCGGGAGGATAAACGGAATCAGTGTTGTCGTAATGTTTGGTATAACACCGACCGCGTTGGGTAAAGTCATTTCTCCTAGCCAGGGCGTCAGAAAATAACAAACAAAGTTTCCGCTGAAGACATGCCGCATTGGTTGATCATCAACCATCATTACTTGACCAGGGAGGCAAATGTGCTTTGTCTTCTGGTCAGTCGATAATCTGAATATATTCTTGTCGCAGTATGGATACATCTCAGCCTTAGAACAGTGCTTTCGTCCATACAAAAAAGAAGTCGTGACTTGATGCCCACAGGTAGAAGAAAATTGAGAACCTTCTTCAAGCGGGGTAAATTCATAGACGACCATATACCAACTTCAAAGTACCTAAGAAGTATTGTGAAGAACTCGAGGAGACTAGGCCACACGATAACGTTCTCACGCTTGAAACCTCGTGGGGTGGCATTCTTGTACTGTTCGAAGCAAAGCAATCCGTTCACTGACAGAACGATTACTTTCCTTGAGGTCTCGGGGGGACGATGTGCGCATACAGAATGAAAATATTTGTAAGCAATATCAAAACCAACTGCTACAACGACCTGGATGACCGTAGGATCCTACGATGTACAAGAGAATGGAAATTGACATTGAGTAGATGATAGTGAAAAATATTTATTTACATACAAAAAGGTTTCTTATAAATTGTTGAGTCCAACAGAAACTCTAACTTCAAACACCACCCACATGAATGAGTGGTCAAACAAATGTCTTCTTTTTCGAGTCCCATGATCGTGAACACCCTAATACTATATTTTGTGTTAATTTTGAAGTTCTAAAGATGGTAGAAGACAGACATCTGAGAAGGGGATTATTACGAACATATTCAATCACAGAAAGGCCGGAATTAAACATCCTTCCTAACCAGGGAAGCATGATGTCAATGAGGAACTTGTCGTTCATCTCACGTGTCCAAGGTCCAGGGTGAACCATACTGAACTCATCGTTCAAAAGATTCTTCTCAGCGATGTCGTTGATGAGTAATGTCAGGACCAGGTCTGCGTGATCAACTATAATAGGGATTTTTTGAACGTCCTTAAGCAGGTAGGGCTTATCTCTATTCTCCTTTCTCTGGAAAGATGACCTCGTTGTATGATCCTGTGTCATGATTACTATGCCCTCCATGATATCAGAACCGAGGACTTTCTCCAAGATCTTACGCAAGTTTCTCTCAACGGCGCAGCTCCATACTGCAACAGTAGCCATATCATTCAGGGTGTTAAGAAACTATGCACTACCGGGTCTAGGGATACTCTGTCTGTTATTATCCTTCCTGTGAACCAGAAATTCATTCAAGTCCAAGATGACGGTGTATCGAGGCAATCTCACATTGTTGATCAGAGGCAATGTCTTTACAATGTCCGCACCTACGTTTTGTGTAACAGCCCGTCATTGCACATAAGACACTGGAATACACAGTACGTTTACAGAAGACATAGCGGTTAGAAACAAAGGATGCTGTTGGGATAAATGATACTTCAGGACGGGAGGATCGTAGGATCCTACAATGAGGATCCAAAGATCGTAGGACCCTATGATCAGGACCTCAGTATTACATAAATTAGCGGAGGGAAGAGGTATACCTTGTGGTCTTTGGTCGCAACCGGAATTAGCTTCAGATGAGCTCCGAGCCTCTTGGTCTTGGACGGAAGTCTGAGGGACGTCGCCAAACTTTTCCTTTGTAGTCAATGTCAGAGTCTGCTTCACAAGGCTCAATGGCAGTATTTCCTGACTCGCCTCTTCAAACAAGCCAACAGGAATCTCTTTTGCAATCGTCGAAGCAATAGTATCCACGGTCTCCATTGTGGGGACAACCGCAGCTAAGCTAGCCAATACATCCGCAGCGGATATAACGGTGTCGTTGTCCGATGCCCGAGCCGCAGAGTCATCCACTGTCGTTGAAAGCCCCGAAGAAGAGCGGGACTCAACAGCTGACATGGTCTGCTTCCTTGAACTAGGGAGAGACTCAGCACGTATCTCCTTTGGAATCCCTCACCCATCCATAAGACCTTGTTCCTGATCTATTATCTCAACCTGACACTGAAGAGGAGTCACCTCTTTGTCATCAGTACTGTGTGTTCTACTCCGAGAGACCTCCTCCCTGCACGAACTCTCCACATTCCCCTGATTTACAACCTCAGCAGGAACCTCAAGGATACCTTGATCCTCGACATTGGAGGGTTCATTCATTGGTAAATCTGTAGGAGGTAACACAACGCATGTGTCTCTCACAGGCTGCGCGTCCAAGAGTAGATCCGGATAGTCCATTGTCAGCTGCGTCTACGAATCAATAGAATACAAAGGATATTAAACATCGAAGAGAATGGAAGAGTTCGCAGTTTCTTACGATCTGAAGACCCTCGTAGGATCCTACGATACCTAGAGGAAAGTCCGATTACAATGTTGTGAAATTCTATAACACTCATTGTGGAAAATGAAGAATACTAGAAAAGTATATTACGCATTGAATAACAAGTCACAAGCCCATGATACAATTATTTACAAATTTGTCTGGTAACAAAAGTTCAAAAACGGCCAATCCAAATATGTGCCTGGCAGGGTTGTCTACATAGATAGACAGAGGCCCAATGACAGCGGACGGACGGACAGTTGGACGGACGGACAGGACGGACAACACTTTTTGGTGGACAGTTGCGTGTAAAAAAAAATTACAAACCCTAAATCAAAATTACAACTTACCCCCTAGTAAAACACGTGTGCCGACACGTCAGACCACTTTCCACGTCACATCATACGGTCGGGCACGCACCTTTGGGCCGCGCGCGTACCTAGATGGGCCGCGCGCGTATCTAGATGGGCCGCGTGCGTACCTAGAAGGGTCGCGCGCGTACCTAGAAGGGTTGCGCGCGTATCTAGATGGGTCGCGCGCGTACCTAGATGGGCCGCGCGCGTACCTAGCTGGGCCGCGCGCGTACGCGGGAAAAAAAAATATATATATATTTTTTATTTTTTATTTTTTTTGCACGTGCCCGGCCCTTGTAAGCATGCGCCCGACCTTTTGGATCGGGCGCGTACGTACAAGGGCTGGGCGCATACCATCAAGGGTTAGGCGCGTACGAACAAGGGCCGCGCGCGTACCTAGCAGGGCCGCGCCCGTACGCCGGAAAAAAAAAATATAAAATAAAATAAATTTTTGCATGCGCCCAGCCCTTGTAAGCATGCGCCCGACCTTTTGGATGGGGCGCGTACGTACAAGGGTTGGGCGTGTACAAACAAGGGTTGGGCGCTTACCATCAAGGGCTAGGCATGTACGAACAAGGGCTGCGCGCGTACCAAACAGGGCCGCGCACGTACGCCAAAAAAAATAAAAAAATAAAAAAATAAATTTGTACGTGCACGACCCTTTTAGGCATGTGTGCGGTCCTATAAGGTAGGCGCGCGGCCCTTTTAGGCACGCGCGGCGCCCCTTAAGGTACACTTTGGCCCCTTGGTATACGCGCCCGGCCCCGTAAGGTATGCGTCCGACCCCTTTAGGGACGCGCCGGACCCCTTTAGGGACGCGCCCGTCCCCTTAAGGTACGCGTTCGACTCCTTCCGACTCCTTCTGGCACGAGTGGAAGCTCTTTAAGTACGCGCCCGACCCTTTTCGATACGCACCCGACCCCTTTAGGTACACGCGCGACCCTTTAGATACACGCCCAACCCCTTTTTGATACACGCTTGATCCTTTCAAGTACGCGCACGACCCAATGGGTACGGGCCCGACCCTTTTTAGTACGCACCCGACTCTTTTTAATATGCGCCCAACCCTTTTTAATACGCGCTCGACCCTCATTTAGCGAATGCACGTGCGCGACCGAATGGATACGCGCCTGAGATTATGGGGCAAACAATCGAAAGAGGATCACACATTAAAGGGTCAAGCCCACAACTTGGAGGGTTGCGTGTGTGCGCTCTTGAGGGCCGCACACTCTTTTAAATTTTTTAATCAATTTTTTTATTATATTTAAGCATAAGCGCCTCTACCGCACGCGCGACCCTCCACCGTACGCGCGCAACCCTCCAACTTGCGAACTCAACTCTCATGTGTGCGATCCTCTTTGAATCGCTTGCCCCATAATCCCCCCCTCTTTCCCCCCTCCTTTTTCACTAATTTGCCCTCACTCCTTGTCTACCCGCCCGCTATTCTTTTGTAGTGACCCGCCCTTCTTATATAGTCGCATGCCTCCTTGCACACTTATCAATCTCCTTTGCATACGCATCTATGCTAAACATGAATACAACTCGCCCTCTACTATTTTGTGTTTTTTAAATTCCTTTATCTCATTGAATTATTGCTAGTGGCATAATGAAGATGTGGACCATGTATAAGCCTCATTCCTCCTCGTGCCCACCTTTTCTAAGCTTTTGTCCACCCCTTATATATATAATGTTGATTCCTTTTCACCAATATCATCTATTGTCTTTCTTTGATTAAAAGTGTCGTCATTAACTATTATTGATTTCAAAGATTGTCAAGGTGTGTGTATTTCTTTATTTACTTTTGGCAATCATGTACACAAAATCATTTATATTTGGCCATGGGCTATGGCCTTTTTAATTAACAAGGATTGCAACAATTGTTCATGTAATAATTGAATCAAATATTGTAAATGTCATTATAGACTTTAATTTCTTTTTAACCATAGAATGTGTCTTGTGTTATTGCTTTTTTATTTAAGCAATTGACACAAAATTAATTGGAATGATACTAAGAAGAAGTTGATGCATTCAAATGTAAATGTAAATGTTGTATATGCATCTTCATACCTTATACAACTTGCTAAGGTTTCATTGATATATCTAAATATATATCTCAATCACAATTTCTAGTTTAAACTCCGATGTCCCGGCGTTATCTTGCTCCATGTCTTCGTCTTCAAGGCCGACCAAGCTTGACGTCCTATTACATGGATCGGGGAGCAACCCGCTCATCCATCGCTGCTCAATCGTCTTCCACATCACGAAGATATCCTCTGGAACGAAGAGTAGAGGGTATTTTGGAATACATGTCGTCGAGTCATCCTTCGCCTTCTTCCTGGGCATGATTGTCGAGAGTTTCGACTGAAATAAGTGTACAAAAAGTGCCAACAGGGTTAACTTTATTGTAGGATCCTACGAGATAGTCACATAGTCAAAGAACTAACTACTATCGTAGGATCCTACAATACTGCATAATGGTGAATGCGGAAGGAATAGAATACTCACAGCAAAGTTTGCATGTTCCGGCTGCCCTTTCCTTGCTTTCTCAAGACATCCCATTTCAACCCAAGTCTCCCGAGCAATCTTACAGCACGGAATGTAATTGCTCTCTACCCTGGACCCAACAAAGTCTTGGTTAAGTACTCTGGAGTACAGCTGCATCATCTCCCACTTCTTCTGAGGATCCTCTCAGAGAATTGTTACTTGGAATTTTGTCGCATCCTCCTTCGCCTTGTCACTCAATCTCCTTTCGCCGATCAAGATCATGTGCGCAGCAACACTATGTTGCCCTCCAATGATGACATAGTGCGTGTCATTTGTGATGTCAGCCTAGGTCGGCTTGGACTCGAAATACCTGTACGTGTTATGAGGAATGTCCTCGTAATCTTCATCCCTCACACGGTATTGGCCCATCACCCACTACTAGGAAAACATTAGAAATATGACTACGGCCATATGACTACAAGCTCCTTTTCGTTGGAATGCAGTCATCAGTAACCACTTTGATGACTAAAATGGCTGTAGTCATCACAGGACTATGATTCTAGTCATATTTTCTGGGGACCTCAATGGGAACTCCATAGGGAACGTATTCTTCCTGTTAATTTTCGCGTGGGCAGCCATATGACTAGAATTAGTCGTTATGTGACTACGGTTCCGGGCAGCAATATGACTATATATAGTCGTTATTTGACTACGCTTTTGGACAGCCAATTGTAAGAGGGTTATAGAATGGGGCCTTTATGATTTTAGTTCAAATTTATAAACTTTTGTTTATGTTTGATCTATCCTTTCAATCAGACTTTTCTTTCTTCAGTTTACACTCTTTTTTGGAATTTATTTCGTTCCTTTAAGGTTTTAATCTTTTCTATATAGTATTTTTTTTTCTAATTTCATTTTCTTTCTTTATTCAAATTTCGTTTATCTTTTTCATGTTTTTTCTCTACTCTATTTTTTCTTCATTCCATATTTTCTTCCTCTTTCATTTTGTTCTGCCTTTCTACGGTTTCTTTTATTTTTTTAATTGTTTTAGTTACTCCTCTTTTCATCTTTTATCACTTACTTCCTTCTCTCTCCTTCATTTCAATTTTTTTTCTCTATCTTCTTTGCCTTCATTTCTTATTTTTTCTTTTCTCTCCCATCTAATATTTTATTTATTTATTTATACTTTTTTTCATTCTTCCTCTTATCTATTTTTTCCTCTTTCTTGTATTCTTCTTCTCTCTCTCGTCTCTCCCTCATCTTTTTATTTTCATTTTTGCTCTTTTTTTCCCTTCTCTTACTTATTTATTTATTTATTTATTTATTTAATTTTTAGTTTTTTAAGATTGTTATTATTATTATTTCTTTTTCTTTTTTTTTTCAAATCTTACTTCTGTTATTTTATTTTTCTTTTGACAAAGTTGTAAATAGAATTAGTGTTGCACAAGTTTAGGGTTGATTTAAAGACGTTAGACTTGGAGGTAAGTCCAATTGTTTTATGGCAATGCTTTTGGCTTCCATTTATTTTTTCTAACATCATAGTTTTTTTTAGTGAATTCTCAATTCATTTAGTTATCACAATTATATCAATTTCTTCAATTGAGAACACAAAACCATAACTTTTGTAAATTTATAACAATCAAATTTAGGAAAGATTGAAATAATTTGTTCTTGAAGTTTAAGGGCTAAGAACTTGCAATCAATTTGTTTCTATTTTTGGTTTTTGAAGAGGGAGTTTTTTACTATATTAACTATAAATTACTATCATGATTAGATTCATTTAAAAAATGTTATAAAATTAAAAGAATTAACTTGCTTTACCAAGGGGTATTTTATGACAGTTTTGACCAAAAAAATGGTTGTTTCTTGAGGGATTAATGTCAAAGGAAGTGAACCCAACATCCATTTGTTGTATTTAGGTCAAGAACTCATTTACAAAAATCTTCTAAATCCTCAACTCGGTCACAGATGCATTTCTTAGGAAGCATCCAAATATGTACAATTAGGTAAAGATGAAATACATGAATACATGTTGCAAGGGATTAAATATTTTTTAGCACTACAAAAGATTCAAAACAATAGAAATCCAACATTAGCATAAGGAAGTATACAAAATTTAATCCAAATGTCCCGGAGACTAATCAAAACTTGAAAAGTCTGGAGAAGAAATTCTTCACTATACAGAGTTGGAAATAAAATTAGGTATACTCCATACTTTTTGCCAAGAATATCTAATATTATACACTCTACACTAATCATATAAAAGATTAAAAGACCTAGAACTTCCATCTAATTACACAATAAAGTAAATAGTTGACTACTAATAGTCATCATTGCAGTAAGCAATCAAAAAATATAGTCATTAATCAAGGAGATGTGACTAGAATTAGTTATACATATTGAACAACTATGACTAAATGTAGTCATTATCTTTGTAAATTGATGACTATATTTAGTCATCAAGAAGAGAAAACCCTAACTCTGATACCGTCGCCACCTAAACCCTAACTCTGATACCGCCGCCACTTAAACCCTAAACCTAGGACCGCCATTTTAGTTGCCATCGCCATTTACTACCACGTTGGAGTTTGAGCAACTTCCTACGATTAGTGCTTCTAGAGTCTTGAGTCTTGAGCGTTTTGGAGTTGGGTGGTGTCTTGTGGTAATGTAGTGCGTGGTAGTATTGGAATGAGGAGGTTGGATTAGTGTGTGTATTGTAGTGTTGGGTGGCTGTGAGGTGGTGGAGGCGAAGGATGTTGATGGAGGGATGTTTTGATTATCGCTAATGTGAGTCATTGGAATCTTGGATGCAGAGTTGGACGGTTAAATCCAAAGAATGGCATGAGCGATCGCAAGATTTTGGATAGTCCTAGGCGTATGTGCTGGCGAACACTATGGAGTGGAGGTTTTGGGTATGAACATGATGATTTTGTAGGTATGGGGTTGTGGTGTGGGTTTTGTGAGGTGGGGTGGGAGGTGATATTGGATCTGCGGTAGGTATTCATGATCTTGTTAATGGAGTGTAGGTGGTGAAATAGAGAGTGTTTTCTAAGTTGTAGTTGTGATGTTCAGGTGAAGAAGATGGCAATCACAAGCAACTATCGATCGAGGGCAGTTTAAGAAGCGGTAGAGTTTAGTGGTCACTTAGTCACTTACGCTCATGAACGTTTTGATTCTCATGACTATATGTAGTCATTAGCTGTAGTCAGATTTTTGAAAGCAACGACTATTCAAAGTTAGATTATGAGCATTTTTGACCAAAAATAAAGCTTTTATTCGGTCATATCATTGGGCGGATACTTGAATGTATGTGAACTTTTGACTACCAGTCGCTTGTTGTTACATATGACTAAGTCCAGTCATCCATGACTAGAATACACAGACATCACATCTCAAACACAAACTAGCGGATGTGAATGATTGACGAACCTTCACCAATATCTAAACCAAAAGAATGACTAATTCTAGTCATGACAACCATATTATCCAACTACTGATAGTCATATTATGACATCATGAAATTCCAGCATTTTAGTCATGTACTTGAAGAAGCTGACTAAATGTAGTCAGTTGGTTCTGACTATCCTTAGTCGTATACATATATACATATATGACTATTATTAGTCATGGAGTTGAATACGTTGACTAAATTTGCACAGATGGTTCTCACTATTCTTAGTCACATACATATGACTAAATATAGTCACATTTATCGGGCTGCCCAGAATTGAGGTCCCAAAAATCTTTTGGGAATGCGCCTGTAGGAACGCGTGCTCACAGATCTGACTATAGAATCTGACTTGTCCGTTATGACTGGATTGAGGACTAAAATTGGTAGTAGTCATCACCCAGTCATATGTTGTTTTCTAGTCATAAAACCCAATCATATTTCCACTGTTTTCCTAGTAGTGACCGGCATGACGTAGATATGCTGCAGCGCATGCTAGAAGGGATTTGTTCTCAGCTGTTGAAGGAGCTCTAGGACCCGAACCTTTATGAGGAATTGATAAACGACAGACCCAGGCGGTGCGCGATGGAGGCGATCGATGTCGACAAAAAGGTCCTCCTTCGAAGATCCAGAAATCTTGGTTGGCTTTGTCCCAAAGACGTGCAGGTCACGAAAATTTGCCTTGTATAGTTGCTTCACTCTCAGGATAGACTCCGGGCTCGCCGACTACACCTTCTTGCTTGTTAATGCAACGGCTTCCTCCAATGTCATCTGGTCCTCCTTGTTACCTCGAGTCTTCTTCGTATTCTTCCGTGTATCTGTCTTCGCCAACGCGGAACTGCTCCTCTTCTTCTTCTCCGATGGAGAAGGCGCTATCGGCTTCACCAAGTCTTTGTTGTAGTGGTTCCAATGACTCTTCAGCTCCTTCCAGCTGCGGACGATTCTATCTGGCTTCATGTTCTGCAAAGAACCGTCATGCCGTAGTCTTTTACAGATTCATTCAGTCTCGGGGCTAACGTCTCCGTCTTCACAATCAGTGCATACACCCACTTACAGCCACCACTAAGAACGTCCTCCTCGATCACTACGATCATCATGTTCGCGCCAGCGAGCGCAATGTCAAGAACCTCCAGGTTCTTTGTTGAACACGTGAACAACTCCCCTACAATGGCTACTGGATTCGTCAGGCACATTATGGGCGCAACCAGAGCTTCCTTCGACGGCGCGATAGTCCATTGTAGACCCCATTTGATGACGTGCTCCGCCAGATAGTATTGCAACACTTGGGCGTGTGTATGGAGAGGTCGATTCACCTCACAAATTGCAAGCGAAACACAGTTGATCAGGTTAACTGGACGCCAGTCCTCATTGACTTCATCCACCTCCTTAAAATTTTCCCTACACAGTGAAAGACCATGAATTAGGTATTGCAACAGATTACCTCCTTACCAATGCGCGGTTTAATGACTTAGATCCAGGTCCAGAGATCGTAGGATCCTACGATGGCATTGGGCACTGAGATCTGGGACTAGAGATCTTAGCATCCTACAATATCAAAAGGCACGATGCAACCTTGCAAATTTCTGATCACCTTGCTATAAAAATCATTCATGATGAAGGTGTCATCGTAGGATCCTACGATGGATTATTCAGTTTGCACAGGGACATAACGTAGGATCCGACGATGGCGTGGCCAGCCACACCAAGGTAGGATCCTACTATACTAGCAAACGACCATATCATCTTATGATACCAGAAATAACGTCTTCTGGCTGCTAACGTAGGATCCTATGATATGAACTTGCAAACAGAGCATGATTGAAAAATGAACTAAACTACTTCGGACCCAGTAACCTTAATATACCCTAAACCTAGCTGACCTTTCCGGCTGATATTGTAGGATCCTACGATATAAACTTGCAAAGAGAGCAGGTTTGTAATATGTAATATACAACTTCGGTGATATTTACCTCAAATACCCAGAAACCTGACTGACCATTTGGCTGATATCGTACAATCCTACGATATGAACTTGCAAAGTGCGATGGATTGTAATATAAACTTGCGAGTTTCGGACAATACTAACCTTAGCAACCCACAAATTTAACTGACCTCTCCAGTGGCTGATATTGTAGGATCCTACGATATGAACGTGCAATATAAGCAGGACTGTAATATGAACTTCAGAACATTGGGTGATATTAACCTTAAAACCCCATAAACTTGACTAACGTTAGCAAGAACCCTAGAACAAACTGATTCCCGTACGATATATCAAGCTAACAACATTGATTTCGGTTTCTAATATTATATATGAACAATATCTTGCTGATTGTATAACGTGACTACAAGCCTGGCTAAAAACAAAATCAATAGATTTATGGTACTCACGTGAAATTCCACTCGGGATCGTCCATGCCGGCCATGATCGTTGTGATCCTTTGCTCACAATATGCAGGAATTCACTTGGAGAGGACTGGACTGCACTTGCTCCCTCAGCTTCCCAGCTCCAATCATCGTCAGTTAAAGACACACGCGTCCACTTGTCTTCTGAGGCAGGAGTCACATCCACCTGACCTCGCTTAAACACGCAAACTCACCTAACACTCACCTAAAACACTCACCTAAAACACTCACAAACAAAAATCGCCTAAAATTCTCACACAAGAAGACACATACAGTCACTCACGCTCACTCCAATCACACAACCAGCACAACAAGTGCCTAATAAATTGCAACACACAAACGCGCCTAAAACACGAACAAACGTTTGTCACCTAAAACCCTCACACATGAACACACAATGCACAGTAATACAATGAACACGAACTCACATAAACAATGCGACCTCACACAAACTCTCACGCTCACTCACACGAACACACCTCACGAACACACCTCATGAACACACCTCACACCACACGAACACACCTTTGTTGAAGAAGCGCGAAAAAATTCTACTTCAAAATAGTTTCAAAAGAGGAAAAGCTGTGGGAAAAGAGAGTGAGGGAGGTGAGAGCGTGGGAGGAGAGAGAGAAGGAAAGTACGTAATGATGGGAAAAACCAACACGCCTCCACGATGGCGGAGGTGTGTGACGAAATGATTCATGTACTTATGACTGAACGCGACGTCTTGAGCTCGGTCTCGATCGTAGGATTTCTCGACTCGGTTGGCATGTTAAATTTCAATCCTTCATTAAGTACAACATTAATTAATACGTATAATACTAGTATTATTCACAAGTTATTCAAGTAACATCTCACTTCTCACTTTAATTTATACCTTCTATTTTTTACCTTCTACTTTTCACTTTAACGTTTTAACTTCTACTTAATTTCTACTTTTAACTTTTTAATTTCTACTTTTAACTTTTTTACCATCTACTTTTAACCTTCTACTTTTAACTTCTACTTAATTTCTACTTTAAACTTTTTAATTTCTACTTTTTAACTTTTTACCATCTATTTTTTACCTTCTACTTTTAAGTTCAACTTTTTAACTTCTAGTTAATTTCTACTTTTAACTTTTTAATTTTTAACTACTACTTATGACTTCTACTTTTAACTTCAACTTTTTAATTTAATTTGAAACTTTAACTTCCAACTATAACTTTATGACTTGTACTTCTAACTTGTACTTGACACTTTTAATTTCTACATTTAACTTCTACCTTTCACTTCTACTTTTAACTTCTGCTTTTAATTCCACTTTTAAGAGAAGAAGAACGCCGGTTTCCGACTACTAAGACCATGCCCACCGGACAGGGAATTAGTAAGCTGGAACTACTTCCTCCCTTCCGAGGCTAAACACTATGCATCAAGTAGCCAAAAAGCCACAGATGTTATATATATATACACAACATACAATTATATCTCCATACGATTTATATCTATTTATACAACATACAATGATACATACATACATTTTGTACATATATACAGCATACAATAATTATATATCAATACATTTTATATATTTATATATATGTCCAACATACAACTATACATACACAGATGTTATATATACATATATATATTTATATATTTATATGTTTATATATTTATATAGTTATATGTTTATATATTTATATATTTATATATTTATATATTTACATATTTATATATTTATATATTTATATGATTACATGTTTATATATTTATATGTTTATATGTTTATATATTTATATGTTTATATGTTTATATATTTATATGTTTATATGTTTATATATTTATATGTTTATATGTTTATGTATTTATATGTTTATATGTTTATGTATTTATATGTTTATATGTTTATGTATTTATATGTTTATATGTTTATGTATTTATATGTTTATATGTTTATGTATTTATATGTTTATATGTTTATATATTTATATGTTTATATGTTTATATATTTATATGTTTATATGTTTATATATTTATATGTTTATATGTTTATATATTTATATGTTTATATGTTTATATATTTATATGTTTATATGTTTATATATTTATATGTTTATATGTTTATATGTTTATATGTTTATATGTTTATATATTTATATGTTTATATGTTTATATATTTATATGTTTATATGTTTATATATTTATATGTTTATATATTTATATATTTATATGTTTATATATTTATATATTTATATGTTTATATGTTTATATATTTATATGAATATATATAAATATATTTATATGTTTATATATTTATATATTTATATATTTATATGTTTATATATTTATATATTTATATGTTTATATATTTATATGTTTATATATTTATATGTTTATATATTTATATATTTATATGTTTATATATTTATATATTTATATGTTTATATATTTATATATTTATATGTTTATATGTTTATATATTTATATGAATATATATAAATATATTTATATGTTTATATATTTATATATTTATATATTTATATGTTTATATATTTATATATTTATATGTTTATATATTTATATGTTTATATGTTTATATATTTATATGAATATATATAAATATATTTATATGTTTATATATAAATATATTTATATGTTTATATATAAATATATTTATATGTTTATATATAAATATATTTATATATTTATATATTTATATATTTATATGTTTATATATTTATATATTTATATGTTTATATATTTATATATTTATATGTTTATATGTTTATATATTTATATATTTATATATTTATATATTTATACATTTATATATTTATATATTTATATTTATATTTATATATATGCAACATACAACTATACATTCATACATTTTATTTATATATATACTAGTTGGGTACTCGTGTCCTCCGGACACAACATTATTTGTGTTGAGTCCCCACCTCCCCGTCCCCCCGTCCCCCATCCCCTGTCCCCATCCCCGCCCCGTCCTTCTTTTTTTGGTGGTTTTTCTTGTCATGCTGACTTGGCAATATTTGTTTTTTCCAACCTGACCCGGGTTGGGAATTACTGATCTCCTAGGTTTGAGATTAGTGTTTCAGGGGGTCGATGCTCTAGTTGGAGGTTTGGGGTTGAGTTTTTGGGGGTTTCGGCTTACCATATTGTTGATGGGTGAGATGTGATTGCACTTACAAAGCAGCACAAGATGTTGGAGCTTACGCAAGTCGTTGGCCTTGATATTCGAGAGGACACCTTTCTAATTGTCAGTTCATAGTAGATCTGGAATTCTTTTGTTGTGTCCGTTTCTCAATTTCTGTGGTTTAGGTTTTGACATTGTATGATGATTTTGTGCTCTTTGTCACCAAAGATGATGGACACGAATGACTTTACAGTAGTCATTTGTCAAGTTTGTGCATGCATGCGCCTATTCAGCTATGCCGACTCTGGGAGCAAGAACTTTAGGTCAGGGTTACTAATCAATATGCATTCGGTAGTTATGAATCAGTATGCATTTTGAGTAGGGTTATCATGAACAGCTGAATTAGAATTAAAGTTCAGGTGAAGCGAGGGGCGTTCTTCGTTCGTATACCTTTTGGTGCCTGATTATTACTGTTTTTGACACAGGAGGAGTTGTATCTTAGGATTTCTAGGTTTTTTGGGTTTTGGGCATCATGAAGTTGGACGTGAACGCGCTGCGATACCTCACCAAAGATGAGTTCGCGACACACCAACCATCAACAGAAAACCTCCCCTTTCCAGGACCACGAGATCACAACATCAAACCCTTCCCCCTTGCAAAAGCCCGGTCTAATCCCTCCAGGACGCCGCCGCGCCGCGCAGCGCAGGCTCAAAAACACTCACCTCGCCCTGGCTCAAGGTCTCCTTCGACAAACCGTTCTAAAACTCTTCAGCGAAATTACGACAACCACCGTGTCAATGTCCCAGAAACCTATCAATTGCATAATAAAGGCATATCCCCTATACAGCGCCGTAATCTAAACCTTCAATTCCTCCCAAAATACGCCGACACTCCCGTCCATTTCACCAGCATTACCCCAAATTCACACAAACTCTCCAAAGCAAGCTCCCAAAAAACAAAAAAGCCGCACACCAGTCCAATTCACGGCACCAAAAGCCAAAAGCAGAATCCCAACCGTCATACATGCGATGCACACAGAGAAACCCGACCTGCAAGGGTCACCTAGGTCACCCTCTTGGTCGAGTTCCCGCCTCGCGGCAAGCGCGTGTGCTTGCGCACGAACTCAAGCACCTCCTGCTCCACTTGCGCCTCCGTCACGGAGCTCGCGTGCACGCCCTCTATCAGCCCACTAGCGGGGTGGTGCTCCCGGCACCACTCGCCCATGCCCTCCAGCACCTCCTTCGCCTGCGAAATAACAATGTCCGGCCCTTCCACCATCCGCTCCAGCACAAATCCTAACTGCGATATGTTGCGTGATGAAACCTGTGGTAGATAGACTGTATAGGAATTTTTAGTTTTATAAAGTGTGGAGTTAGTTTAGACTTTTTATCAAGTAGGAAGTAGCAACTAGTGGTAAAAGGCTGTAGTTACTATGGAAATACCCAAGTAGTTAGTAGTTAGCACATATTAGAAGATACCAATAGGTGGCAGTTTTTCCATAGGACCCACCTTAACTGTTAGTCAGAGGTAAAAATGGACTTTTGCCCGATGGGATTCCCAGTCTTTCATGCCTAGGTGCTGGAGCTCCTTCCTCCGATAGGAAGTTTACTTGAGTATTTTCTGTTTTTAGTTTTTGAGATTGTGTATAATTGTGAAGAATATTTGGAGTAGTAAAGGAGCCATTAACTATTGTGTGTGACTGAGTAATTAAAGAATGTGAGAATTGTGACTGATTGGAGTTATTGATTTATGGTGTTTATTTGCAAAAATGGATGCATGTGTGATGCCAGGTCCGATGGGCTGATTTGTTAGAAGAATGTGTTGTACTTTTGAGTAATTGAACCTATAGGGAGTAAATCAGAGGAAGTCAGTGTAACCATTGGGGATTTGCAGTGAATCTGGAAATGGTTTGAGGATCAAAAGGAGAAGATTGTTATGTGATTGTCGTTGTAGAATTTTTAGAACAAAACCAATGAGGAAGTCATGCCAAGTGATTGGAAGTAATGCCTGGAGTAAGGCTCACCAATAGGCAATTAATTGAAAAATTGAGGGAATTGTTGAGTAGAAAATATGGGAGAGCCGACTACTTAGGGAGACTTGTAAGAACTGTGAGTAAAGAGGAAAAAATAAGAGCTTGTGAAGAAATATTCATCTTGTTGGAGAATAAGTGTGGAACACCAATAGGAGCAGCGCTTCAAGAAGAAGATTACCTATGGTTATTGAAGTTTGAGCCAATTGAAGAGATGCGAGAACCAATCAATTTGGAAGTTGTTGTATGCTGGATGCTAGGAGAATATTATGAGCAAGAAGACCAATTGAATCAAGATTATTAGCAGAAACCAATAGGAGGTTAGCCTATGGTTGAATTATGAAAAGATGTGAGGCAATTCTCCATTGATGTGATGTGTGGGATTTTAATATCCAAATTGAATATAAAATTGGACTATTCCAAAATTGGAGTTGACACCTATGTTAGAAACCTAATTAAATACCTTCCTCAGAACGAACCTTAACTATTGAGTGATTTTCCAATAGTTACTAAAAATACTATTCAACATTTGGCGCCGCTGCCGGGGAGGTAACTAATTTGGTTTTGGGATTTTTCAAACTGTGTGTCTTTTGGACTTTTAATTGGTGAAAGTCGGAAGAAAGGATTCAGTGTAAAGTGGTTGAGAATGTTTGATGTTAGACACGGAAAGTCCAAATACTAATGTTGAAAAGCATAGTCAACCAACTCCTAGGTCAATCAGATATGAGAGAAGGGTAAAAGCCCAATTGGAAATAGAAATCCGAAGGACAAAGGCAAATACCCAATCGGGTTCTGAGCCAATATTCCCACCAGAAAATAGGCCCAATTATTATGACCAATTTGGTAGCAGCCCTTACCTGAGTGAACAACAAGCTTTAAGGATCCACAATTGGGATACAACTGGGTTGATAATGAATTTGGGAAATAATTTCGAGTCTGTTATTGACATACCTCCTTCTATTCCAAATGATGTGATTGGGGAATCATCCAATTGGTTCTCTGAGCAAATTGGATTGACTGACAATTAGGGTAGAGAAGTTGTGTCTTCACCATTGTTAAGTGAAATTGAACATATAATTAATTTAGAAAACCAATTAGTTCATGTATCTTCAAGCTCATATCAATTGAATGAGCATGGCGAAGTAATCACCAATAGAGAAGAGGGAGATCAGGCTATAGACCGGGCTGAGGGACTTGCTTATTCAATAGTATATGGTGCCTTAGAGTCTTTGATACGTGCACCACCGCTTTCATGGCATTCTTGTGACAATAATTCTTTGTCTAGCTCAATTAACTATAAATCAGCAGTTGATCCAAATGATTTAAAGTCAACTTTGGGTTATAGTATAAGTCACCCAAGGTCATCAGGTTCATCTTCTTTACGAAGTATATCGAGTTCACCAGAAAGTGCTACTTCTTCCGTAGAAAACAATTTCGTAGATCAATATCTAAATTTTGAAACTAATAGCCCTTTTGTATTTAAATCTACAAATTTCCCATTGGATACCAGGTCACCATTACCATTCCCTGCATCAAAAGTTAAAGTCCGTTGGGAAGACAACAAAAGTGATATACCAAACATGGCTGAAGTACCAGCTACTGTTCTTCCTGTAGTGATGGCACCAGGCCAACCTACCGATAGACCTTATTCCACAATTCCTTTCCCTATATTTTATGGACAACCGGGTTCAGATCCCAATAGACATATTAAGGAGTTTTTAACTGCATGTAATGCAAATAATGCGAGACATGAATCCCATTGGTTGGCTATTTTCCCTGGAACTCTTCAAGGTGCGACCCGTGATTGGTTTAACCGACAAGGTACAAGGACTTTTGCCAATTGGATAGGTCTACGAAACACCTTTTCAGAAACATTCAGACCAATTGCTTTTAATGGAAGACTAATGGATCAACTCCATGATCTTACTATGAATCAAGGAGAGACCATTGATTCATATTATGGTCGATTTAGTGATATCATTATAAGAATACCCCAAACTCAAATAGTCTCTGATGAGGAAAAATTGAGAATATTTGTTAAAGGGTTAACACCTTCGAGATTAAGGATGAGTGTAAAGGAGGGTCAACCAACAAATTTAACTGCAGCTTACACTAGAGCTAAATTTTTAGAAGAAACCATTTATGAGGACCTATTGGAAGTAGCAGTTCAATCTCATGTCCAATATATTTTCCCCCCTGGGAAAACGGATTTTGCGGGAGCACCTAATGTCTATAATAATGGACTGGGTTATGTACCTACCAATAAAGCATATTCCTCTACACCCTACTTTGTTTCTCATCCATCAGTAATTCCCACGACAACCGGCCCCTTAACAATAGCAGCACCGGTTCAAACAAATAACCAAATTGGGAACCCAGCTATAGCACAAATTACTTATCCTACGCCATCTGCACCACCCAGTGCAATGGAATCTCAATTGTTGGCTTTAACAAATAAATTTGAGGAATTAGGAGTCCAAGTAACTAATTCTAAAGAGAAAAAGGGTCAACCATCCAATGAGCGGGCAAATATTTGGTGTACCAATTGTAAGGGTCAAGGGCATATGTTGCCAGATTGCCCTTCTCCATTAAATCAACCTCCTGAGTGTAGATTTTGCGGCGGTCATCATGACATTGCCAATTGTAATAAGTTAAGAAATAATTTGCGAAATGAGATAAGAAATGGAAGTAGAAATCATCAAGTGTATCAAGTAGATGACACTAATGATCAAATGAGATATAATGCCAATATTGAAACTAAAAATTGGAATCCTAACGGTAATAATAATAATGGAAACAATCGGAGGATTTGGTATAACAATAGAAATAACAATGGGAATCAAAATCCCAATCCAAACTTTGTTAATAATAATTATTTTAACAATGGGGGATATAGAAGGAATCCCAATAGGTATATTCCTAATCAAAACCAAGGATGGTTTGCTATGCCATTTGGAAATCCCAACCAAAATGGACCAACCTATGGCAGTCAAGAACCAAGTTGGGAAAACAATCCTAATGTTCAATGTTATAACTGCAAACAATGGGGTCATTATGCTAGAAATTGTCCCAATGCTAGGGCTAGTATTCCCTATATACCCCAATGTGGAAATTGTAAGCAAGAGGGACACTCCGCTGCCCAATGTAATGCACCAAGACAAATGGGTCCAAGGGATAATGATGGGTTAGTACGTAATAAAGACACAAGTGCTAAATTGGTATTATTGGAAACTAGTCCAAATAATAATGTGACTGCACACAATTGTAGGGTAAATTATGTAGGAATGGTGAGTGAGCAACAACCTGAAGTAGAAATAAATAAATACATTCCACCAAATGTTAAAAAAATGGTTGAAACAATTAATAATGTGGAACGAGTGATTACCCGTGCTAGAGTAAATAAACATAAGCCTAAGGGAAATCAACCATTGGAAATGGCGGATGTTACGTTACCAATTGTGGTGGAAGAAAACCAAGAAACAAAATTAACTATTGAGAATGATGGGCCGATTGAGGAAATCCAACGACCCATGGGTACAGATTCTATTGCAGTACCACTGGGTAAAGCACCACTTGAGTGTAATGTACCTATCGGTAATTCAGTGCCGAGCGGGAGTAAATCATTAAATCCAATAGTAAACCAAGAACATACCGAATTTAACCCAGCACCAAGGGTCTTTAATCACCCATTGGAAAAACAGAGAACCCCAATAGTTCAAGTTACCACAGAAGAAATGACCCCTAGGGTAATCCAGACAGAACATCCAAATTGGGTAAAACGTAACCTTCCCGTTCCATTGGAAGAAACCATGACAGTAAACAAACCTAGAGGAAGTAGATCTAAACCAATTGGTGTAAAGCAAAATGTGGCACAATATGATTTATTAGAAGATTTGGGTAGAATAAAGGCTGATATATCTGTAAGACAATTACTTGGGATAGCTCCCATTTGTAAGTCTTTATTGCAATCTACTTTAATAAGAAAACATAATAAACCTGTAGTTAATGAGGTGACAATAAGCTTAGATCCTAGAGCTCCCACATTAGATGTAAATATTGAGGAATTAGTTGTAACAGGAGTACAATTGGATGGAGGATCGAGTGTTAATCTAATGAATAGGGATACTATGTTAGCTCTACATCTCACGGGTTTACAAGAGACCAAATTGGTCTTATGCATGGCTGACCAAAGCCGTGTAAAACCTATGGGAGTCTTACCTAGAGTTAAAACCATAATTGTTGGAATAAATTATTGGATAGATTTCATAGTCTTTCAACCAAACTCTTCAATTACGTCTTATCCAATCCTATTGGGGAGACCATGGTTATATCAAGCCAAAGAAATTGAAGATTGGGGAAGGGGCCTTATAATAATTGGTGGAAGTAAAAATAAAACTAAATTAAGTATGTATCCAAAGAAATATTCAGGTGAAACCTAATGGGAATCCCTTGAAGTAACTTCCCAATTGGGGTATGACTCTGATGATGAGCAAGAAACCATGGGTACCCACAGAGTTCATGCAATTAATAAATCTGTTGGCCAAAACTTACCGGTGGGAAATTATGTGGAAATCAGTATGGGTGAGATTTTTGTGCCATGTGGTGAGGATGATGACTCCGATAAAGTTATTGAGTCATGGTTAACCGATAGGACAGTTTATACTATTGGGTCTGCACACTCCAATTTAGAACCCCCATATGAGAGTGAGCCAATCTAGGATTACTCTTCTGATCCAACACCAATAGCGAAGCAAGTTCCAAATGACCAGTGCATGGAACTTAATATTGGGGATAAAAATAATATAAAACTAATACATGTTAATTGTGACTTAAGTCCTGGGGAATTAAAAGATTGGAAAGAATTTTTCAGAATACATGCCTCTAATTTTGCATGGATGCCATATTCAACTATTTCTGGACTATGAGGTGAATTCTGGACTAAGGACTAAAAGAAAGATCCGGAGATGTGCCTCATAAAAGATAGTGAAGCATAAAAGTCGGGGAGTTGAGAGTACTTTTCAAGCATTAAATGCATCACCAATGACACTTATGAAGGAAGAAATGGCTAGAGCGACCAAATTTGAATTTAGACAATACGTGAGACCGGAACATGCAGCCGGATATCTCCAGGTGAATATCAAAGTGGAAACCAGAAGAAGAATCGAGTTCTGAAAACAGAAATTCATGGACATACTGTACATCACAAATGTGTGGTTGGGAAACATGTGGTAGGGAAAACTGGGATAGAGATGTGGATAGAAATTACTCGCAATTGATAGAACATGGAACCGGATATCTCCGGATGAAATCAGAGTAAGAGTCCAGTACTAAACTGTTTCATTATAAGAAAGTATCATACAATATAGAAAGGGTAGCCGTTGATACGAGGCGCGTGTAATCTACGGAGAATCAATTCAACTATTCTAATTTTAGTGCTTTATAGATGTCCTCTACCCGTCCTGTATGGTGTCTCCCAAATGTTAGATAATGGACTATAGCCTTTCTAGGATTCTTGAATGGATCTAGATCTACAACAACAACACATTTGGGCCACAAATAATGCTTTGTTCGAGGATTAAATGAGGCCTTCTTGAAGATGTGGAGAAACCTAACATAACTAGGCCTTCGAGTCTGTTTGCTGGCATAGCAAAAAAGAATATCTGATAAGATGTCTGGGGGCAATAACACTTGGACCACCTCCATGAGCCTATTTGGACGCATAGGAGACCAGATCCCGACATTGAAATACCGCAGTAGTATTCGAATAACATCTGCCGTGTCATCAAAGGAAGGCAGCTGCGTGGATCGGGACTTGGCCGAGTCAAGGACCTCGTCCGAGCAGAGAGGACCACGGAGAGATATGATTACGACCTGCAAAAAATATGGCACGAGCATAGAATTAGAAATAGAACATTGAAAAGAAGAGAAAATATGGTAGGAGGAATTCAAGTGACATCTTGGACCGGAGATCTCCGGGTGCCCCTCCCAGACCAACGTTCTGTAGTCGAAAAGGTCAGGAGAATTTTGAATAGTGTTCACAGATACTAAGGGTGAAGTTTGGGGGCGAGACACCAACAATAACAAATCAAAAGAAGGACCTCAACAAATAACGTTACTGACAACATCATTTGTCTTCAAAATTAAAAGGTCAAAATCCCACAGACATTCTTGACGTAACATTTACAAAGCATAGAGTTAATACTATCCAATATATTTCATTGTTCTAAGGCGCCGAAATTACGCCCTTCACCACGGAGCGGGCCTGAGGGGAATTTTTGTCTAGTGGATCACTGGCAAACTTCAATGGATTCCGGCTAACAAAGTCGGGAACATCCTCATTTGACGCTAGCAGTCCGGAGAGCCATGGGAGAAACATGGTGGTCAACCAGGCTTCACCCGAATTCCCAGTCCATGATGGCGGATGGACTGCGCTGAAGGGATCGTTAAGGATGTTCTTTAGTGGGGTATCGTCCACAAGCAAGACATCCTTAGGAGACGTGGGCGACGCTTTGCTGTTATAAACTGTCAGGTCCTTTAGGAAAATTGGCTTCTTTGGATGAGATGGAAGCATATATGATGTTTTGGTGCAATCGGCCTGCGTCAGGATTCTGGCGCCTTCCGGAATGGTAGCACCTTTCTTGCGCAACTCCTTGATGATATCCACAATATTCTTTTCCACTACACTGCTCCAGAATGAGACAGTAGCCTTCTCTCCCACGAAGTTCAGGATTTCAGTGGAACCAGGCCTTACTTTGATGTCTCTCGGTTGTCCCTGTTTAAATTCCCCCCTGTGCACAAGAACTCCATTTAAGTCAAACACGACATGATAAACCCGTTGTTGTGTTACCTGATCCTCGATTGGAGGCTCTCGGATGATCGTCGTAAACTTCTTTGGACCTGAACCCAAAATACGAGTACGTCGGCTGAGATGAGGAACTTGTATAGCTTAGAGAAATTGCAAAGGTACATATAAAAGTGTTCCGCACTCACAATCCTCAAATGGTCGATGGAAGAATGAGCACTATATAGAAAATGGCACGTAAGTATGAATGTACATATTAGGCACCTGGGACAGTAGGTGTAGTATCCCTAGAAGTCTGAGCTATACCAGCGACTTGAGCAGTCTGTGCGGGGTTTCTGTCACCGACATCCTTCGACTGTGTTGATCCTGCCGACACATGAATACCAGGAATAGAGTGGTAAGAACACGGTGTGCGTAGAGTGAACTGTCCTGAGAACAATCAAGAAGGTTTGATGGACAACTAACTGTTCACCTTATCTTTCTGGGCCCTTGTCCAAACTGTAGGCGGAGGAGGAGGAACTTTCGGCACAGGATTCTTCGCAATTGCCTTCTTCTTCTCTTTTTGAGCCAGCTGCCCGTGGCTCCGCAGAGGGCTGCGTGGAGGGCTCATAACATGTAATTCACGCAATGTTTGTTGCGCCGATGCCTCATCCATCGTGTGATCGGTGTCACGCAAAGTCAGGTCCTCGGCACTCTTGGACACAACCTCCACTTCAGGAGGCGTCGTCAAAGAGTTGTCCAGCGGGAGATCTCTGGGTGCTCTTTGGGTGTGGTCGAACTCCGGGCAATCGGACATTGCCGTGTCATCGTCCAGAATTGGCGGAGGAGAACGTTGCCTATCGGAATGCGAACTGGTTTCCATTTGAGAGGTACGCCGTCTACCGTCCAGAGTAGAGTCGCTTGTCGAACTAGGCGAGGCACGCCCAACAGAAGGAGGTGGTTCATCATCGTTTACCTGCAAGGGTCGATTAGGGTGCCCGCACCGATGATCCGCGCAGTTGTGGCCAAGGACTCGAGTCTAAAATTGGGAACTGCTGATGAACTCGGTTCATTCCGCACATCAGCATCAAGCATAGTGGCATCAGACGTCTGCGTCACATTGACGAAGTCAGTGTGGAAAACATTAAGACGCAATACAAAAGTTAACGGTATCATACACCATGAGATTTTCGGGTTCAAAGTTGTCCTTGTCTACCGGGCGAACTAAAATTGAACATGGCAATGATGAAAAAGAGTCATGAAGAATGGAGGGCATCCGAAGGGAATGAACAGCCGGAGATCTCCGGGTAAGGTAGTATCTGTAGGCGTTATACCTCGCCGGTGTAATTCATCCTCGACATAGCCCGTGTTTGAACCCCAACGCCTGGGGTTGATCCAGTGATGTCAGTCTCCACTGCCTCCTCGGGATCGGCGTCGGTAACGTCGGCTAAGATATTCAAGTCGAATTTGAATATCTGTTCTGCACAGGATTCGGCCTTGACTTTGGCATCTTTGCTGTTCACAATCTCCAGGACCCGCGCGTCATGAGTCTGCAAAACAAAAAAACCCTGAGTAAGGCGTCAACCAATTCATATAACCGAATCCGGACCGGAAATCTTAGACATTGGATTGCTTGGGAAGGATTTCTTGCTTACCAAGCCGAGGTATGTTAAATGCGGTCCTCCATGAACATTAACGACCACCATACCCTCTCTGATGTATCCCGTGAACAGCGAATCGAGGACCGAGATCCTCAGCTGTGGGACACCGGCTTGCTTCCAGCGCTGGATGGTTTCTGTAGAGTGATTTTTCACCACTCTAGGAAAACACCCAAGTGTATCCACACCTCATAGGATTCGTTACGGGGATGATCATACGCCTAGTTTTAAGTAATTGGGGATTAATTGTGTCGTTAAAGCTATCTTTTTGGTTAATTCTTAAGGTTATCTATCTATTTTTTAGGAAATTAGGGCTGTTAGCATCACTCTTAAGGGATCCACAAACAAAGTCTAAACCCCAAGGATCTCTCGTGCCTTAAGACGGAACATTAGTCATTTTAAGATTGTGCTTATGCCACTAATCCTTAAACACTTGCCACACTAGGCTAATGGAAGTTTCCATTAAGTCTCATTGCATTGGTTCTTTAATTACAATCTTTAAGAATTCAAATTCTTACCTCATACAAAAACGCTCCACTTTTCACGTCCGTCCACTCGGTCCACGTGATCACGTTCTTAAGACAATGGTTAGTCTCAAAAATCCCATACACAAGTTAACTTAAGTCTTAAAGAGTTCACCTCTTAAGTCTTCACTTAAGTTCACTCACCCACAATTATCCCTTAAAGACTACGGTGTTCCACACTTACTCGTACCACTTAGTCTTTAAGATGTCTGAATTTTACTTAAGACTTCTCTCTCGGTCGGGTCCATGTTTTTAAGAACACAGTTTCTGTCCTTGAGTTCTTAAGCACTCACTTACTCACTTAGGACTGATTCTTAAGAACCTGCACTGTCTAGACCAATTTGGTCCTACAGTGTTCTTAAGTTTCTGTCTTTAAGACTTCCAGAACCGGGAGTGCATCTCACTGAATGCAAATGTTGTCCTGTATTCTCACTCATACGAACCTTTAAGTCCAAGCCCTTAAACTTAAGGGTCTTCTGGTACTTAAGGTCTCAACTTACATAAGATTATATATCCAAACTTGGACTTAAGATTCTTAAGTTTCCATGTTCTTTTCTTAAGTCTTTCTTTGGGATTTATTCCTTGTTTTCTCTCTTATGATAGATTCTTAAATACTCACAACTTAGCCTACCTTAGAGAATCCCTTCTATTAAGGTTAGACTTAATGCCAATTTTTTTGTATGCTTAATATGACACTCTTGCCATGCATCAAGGTATGCCACTCTTAATGTTTATTGCATCAAATTGCATTAACATGAATAAGAACTCCACTTTTATTCTTATGATACTCAAGTTATGCTCACTCACACTTGAGATCTTATTAAGTACTTATGCATCACACACCTTATGCACTAAGTCATTTAATTTCACATTATCTCCATTAATCTTCACAATTATGATTAATGCTCCAACACACACAAGGTCACACACACGACCTTAGTAGTTAGGGCATTTCCCTAACTTATTCCATGAAGAATAAATATACAATGCATTCATGCATAGGAATTTTATCCACAATTAATACCTAATGCATGCAATTGCATTTACAACATACAATGTCAAATTAATGCAATGAAGTTCACATAATAGTGCAATTATACATATGACTCAAGTCACAAGACTCTACATATGCAAATTCAATAACAATTATATATTCATATATAAAATTAAATACTCTTACAACACTAAGAGTCATCAACTAGCTCTTTCACCTAAAGCTAGGGCTCACTCCAATCTTCCTCCAAGGAATTTCTATGGTAATGGCCAAGAATGCTAAAAATTCAAGTTAGTCATTCTACTCAACATCCAAGAGGTATATCTCTTGGCAAGAGATTTTCCCTAGTATTAACCATTAAGATTAATTCCACTAAATCTTCACACCTCTTCATATCTATTCATGAAAAGGTACAACCTATCCAAAGGGTGCGAGTTCAACCCTTTTCCCATTATTTCTTTATTCTGGGATATGAATAGGTATTTTTCACTTAATTAACTACTTAGTGTAGACTTAATCATTATTTTTTTAATTCTTCATATATCTACAACCCTTTTTACACTTAATTTTTGGAAAAAGCTATTTTTGTCATTTTGGCTCTACAATTTCTTTATATTGAGCGGCTGAAACGAACGCCGGCATTCTTTCGGGGTGGCCTTTGAAGAGCCTCTTGAATGACTGAGCAGGCGTCTCGCTTGAATCGTATTCATGTAGGAATACGCAGTATACTGTCTTCTCGACCTCAATTACTGGAACCGGAAACCCATCACTAGGGTGGGGGAAGTAGTAGACGACATGCGTTGCCCACAATTTTACCTTGCCTCTGGACTCTCTATGTCGAAGAGTGATGTACCTCTTTAATTCAACGAATCCTGCAACGTCAGTAATAAGAACCGACGGAGATCTGACCCTCGTCCGCCCGTCCTTCCTGTCCACTTCGAGATGGTCAAAAATGGTTCTGAAGTCAAACACATCCAGCACCTGTGCACGGCATATGTCGTCTTTCACGCGGTAAAGGAAAAAAAAGTAAAAGTGAGGGTCAGTGACGTTACGCCACTGCTGAATGTCCGGCATGATAAGTACTTCGGTGATCTCGCCCCCTCTGTCGGGTATAACCCTGCAGGTGTATTTGGAGTCGAACATGGACGTGTCATCCGTGGGTGTGGCCTCGGCAGCATCTTCTATGATGTGTTGACTCCAAATGGACATGAGGAAGTCTGGAGTGGGGTCGGTATCCTTGTTAATCGCCTTCAGTCGACCCTCAAGCCAAGCTCTACCCTTGGCACAGTGATTAGCGGCGTCCACCCAGGACTCGAGCTGGACCCTTCCAATATTCCTCTCCTCGGCAAATGCGTCCCACTGCTCCTTCGTGTATGGGACGAAATCAGCAGACTTCGAGGAAAGGGGGTGCGACTTGTATTTAAGCATTAGTTCATTCTTCATTGCACGGATTCTCTTCTCCCTATTCGCCGCATTTTCGAGAGTCTCCGCCTGCCCTTTCATAGTACCTTGGTTTGCCGCTTTGGAGGACTTTACACAAACCTTCATCTCGAGCACTAAGTCCGCGAGGTAGTCTAGGTCTTCAGCGCGCATTTTGTAAAGAGGCTTGAAGTCGTTCTGCACCAGAGGTTTCCGCTTCAGCTTCGCTGAGTCCCCCGTCTTCCCGTTGGAGTCTGGTAAGAGTCCAGCGACGAACGTCCTATCGATTCGGATCCACTTCTGGACCACCGCATCATCCATCTCGAATAGAAGAGGGACCTTCGCGTCTTTGGGGTCTGTTTTACCGAGGTGTGTGAAAACCGTTGGCACCACTTGCCGTTGGAACGTCTGCAATTAGAACAATAACAGGGTGTAAGCAGCCGGAGATCTCCGGATGATTGGTTTGGTTGTTGTAAGAATAGAGCACATCCACGGAAATGAAATCTATTCAGGTTGAGAATGTATGCTTACCGAGAATGCATCAGATTGAGGACGACCATATAGTTGGGGGGCTGGTTTTCCGAACTCAAACCACTTCACTCTGCAAGTCTACAGCTGCTCAGTGAAACTCTGCTCCTTCCGCAGACCCGTCAGATTTTGGTTAAGTGCACGCGAGAGCTGTAGCAGGGTCATGTCTTTGGGGTCCGGTTTTGTCCAAATCGGGATGATGGAAAAGTGGGAGATCTCTTCGAGCGTCCACGTTGCTGGCAATTCGTGTGACAAAACCTTGTGCGCCGCCACAGTATGCTGACCTCCGATAATGTAGAAGTGTGTCGAGTCCTTCAGGCAGTCCTCTTTCGCCGGCTTGGTCGCGAAAAACTCCACCATACTTCCTTCAGGTTTCTTCTTCAGTGGCAGGACTCGAATGTGAATCTTAGGTGCCGTGGCCTTCGAAGACGCGCGAACTGCGTTGATAATTCCTTCAAGCCGTTCTTTCTGAATGCCCCTGTATACTAATCCTCCAGGGGGGGCCCGGTGCAGCCTATCAAAATGAACGAGCTTCACGACATCCTTCTTCGTGACAGGGTCTTCTACTGTCAAAGGCTTATTATTGTGTATGTAAATGTTTTTGAACGCGTCGTCGAGTACCTTGCCAATTGCTTCCACTTCTGTCCGCTTCATTTTGGCGAGGTCAGCATGTGTGAAGTTCAAGCACTTTTCGATCGCCAGGCCAGGGTCATTGGCCTTCGCTTTCTTCCCCTTCTCCGCCCGCGATGAGGATCCTGGGGTCGAAGTCTTTATGGTGGACTTGCGTTTTCTTGCCAAGATCGATGCTGTTGTCAGAGACAGATTGGGAGTTGCATCAGGAACGGGCATTCGGGACTTCTCTTGTGCTTCAGCCATCCACTTCCACTGTTCATTAATGTACTCTAGAAACCACGTATCACCCGTTGGAGGGGCAAATAAAAAGTTCTCGATCTGGCAGGTCTGCACCATCTCATCCGAAATCTTAGATGATTCTAGGATCAAGCCATATATGTGTGGCTCGGTGGAGGAATCCACGTTCTCCTGGACGATAACCAGACTGACGTCGTCATCAAGACCCTGCATCTCGAGAACCTGGAGACCAATGTCGGGGTGTCCCCGCTTGCCAATCCGAAGCTGAGGGACGAATTCCCAGGCACCATCAGGGGTTTTAATGAGCTTGATGCCCCACTGGGTTATGCTCTTTCGGCATATGTATACGTAGCCGACATTGTGTATCCCTCTGTAGACAAACTCAGGGAGCCAATACTCTACAAATACCCCAAGTTTCCCGGGTCGACATTCAGTCGGAAGTGTGGATGTCCACAAATCCCTGCAAGATGATTTTGAAAGATCACAGAGGCAGTTAAAAATCACTGCAATTGTCTGGTCAATAACGGGAATCTGACACAATATCAGCAGACATATTCATAGATGTTGAATCCATGAAGCGTGCTTCCATATCTGTATCATAGTGCCAACAGGGGACAGTACCCGGAGATCTCCGGCTCATCTGGGGAAGTCCAGTGCATCCTACAAGGAACGAGTCTTGGCTACTCTTACGGATCCATTTCTGACATGAACCGGAGATCTCCGGTTGATGACCCCTAAGTGGAGTCTCCCGATATTCAAATGTCCATCACCGCGAACCTCCACTTCTTCGATACGTTCGGAGATCTCCGGCTGCTTTCGAGATTTTCTAAGGCCAGTACAGGGTTTACATATTCATTTGACCGCTACATTATCCGGAGATCTCCGGCTGATTACTGGAACTCCGTATTCAATTTGGGATGCAGCCGGAGATCTCCGACTGAAGCAAATACGACTCTTCGTAGCACTAATTGCATCATATCATCATTCGAATATTTACATTCATTTACAGAAAGATTTGAAGTAGAACTCTTGAAGTTTGACATACTCAAAAAAAAAGTTACATATTCGAGAACATAAATAAATGTATCAAAATAGCTCACACAATTCTGTTAAAACTCGACCTTACACACAAGAAGAATAATCCGCTAATGTTCCGATGGAACGCCAAATATGACGACTCTACATGGATTACACTATATACATTGAATCGAACCAGACTCGACAGACTCAGTGAGGACAAACACATTCAAACATTCTTAGAATTCCAAAATCATTCGCATATTCATGAATAGATATACAATTATATTCATGGGACAATAAAAAACCAATCGACTATAGCCAAACAGACATCTGAATTCTAGTACGCAAGTTCTGAGGTTTTTTTTACTCATTCAAGCGTTCGTCCACTCGGTAAAAATTGAACTAATTTGGAACTCACTCATAAAAAGGAACCCCACCCGGTCCCTCGGACTAAGTAAAAACAGTTCAATTATGTAGACTTACCGGTTTCCATCCCACGGAGTCTCACTCAACGTCCCTGCTGTAGTCGCCATTTCCCAATCTCCTCTAGGAACTACTCTGGATTAAAGTGTATACACAGCGTGCAGTACATCAGCATTCAACAACTCAGAACGACAAACTCTACAATTACTTAATAGCCCTAGAATGTATGGTCCAGTTCTGACTGACAAGAATTCGGCGGAATATATGTTAACACTGCATAAATTGCTCATTTACGGCCCTTCGAAACTGAATGCACAGAACACCAGCACCCTAAACCCTAAACCCTTCTATTACGCTCAAACGATTAACAACATCGATACTATTCGACTCTCTCGAACCCTAATGAAGCTTACCAAACCCTACACCTGCTCCAATGACGGTTCTAAGCAGTCCTGTGCAAATTCAACTGAAATTTCACTGAAAGCCATTTTTGAGACTTTACATACCACTTCACTTGCCGAATTGGCGCACCCGTACGTCGTGGTCGTTCGTGTTGACGCCACCCTCAACCGCAGCGTCGTTCACTCTTGGCTGCTGAACCTAGGCGCTCTTCAATTTTCTTCCTAATGCAGCCGATCTCTTTCAGTCCTGATCTCTGACCTTCAATCTATATCCAGTTAACAACCTCTCTACGGTACGCTCAATGTCCCTCACTTAAATCAACACGCACCTTGCACACCAACGGCCTCTCACAGCGCATACGAACCTAACCTAATGCGTCGACGCCGACTCCGCAAACCAAGAAAGAAAACCCCTCCCGCCACTTCCGCTCACTACCTCCGACATTACGAAGACAAAACCCATAAAAAACAAGAACTGGTTCAGGCTTGGAGTTCCCAAAACCCAATGAGGACAAGCTGGACGGCGCAAGGGTGTGACGGCTTATGATGACAGTGGGTGAAATTAAAAAATCAGCTGAAATCACGTACATATACAATGTGTACATTGCACAATCATGACATTGTCAATGTCGTGAGCATGCGTGACAAGACGTACTGATACCCGGTTTCACGGGTATTAGATATGACTATAATAGATACTCGGGTTCACCGGGTATTAGAGTAATTATTATACTTGAATTTAAAACGAAATAAGTGGAAAAGCTTAATCTCCCTTTCCGTTACTCTCCCTCCCTTCTTTTCCTCACTTGTTTTTCTTATTTTTGTTTTACTCTCCCCTCCTTCTCCATCGCCATCTCTTTTTTAATCTTAATTCTAATATTTTTTAGACTCCCCGTGATTTCAATAATTACACATTCTTAAATTAACTTACTACTCTAAAAAAATCCCTTACTCTCCCTCTCTTATTCTTCCTCTCCCTTACTCTCCCTCCCCGTCTCTTTTTTACATTTGATTTTCTTTTTAGATTCCCCTTATTAAATATTCTAAAAATATAAACTAGTACTCTAAAAATAAATCCCTCAAGTCTCTCTCTCTCTTACTCTCGTTTATGTCCCTTCTTTCCTCTCCCTCCTACTTGTTTTTTACTTATTTTAGCTTTACTCTACCCTCCTTCTCCATCTCCATCTCTATTTTACTTTTGAATTTTAATTTTTTGGATTTCTCCTTATTTCAATAAATTCACATTCTAAAAATAATTAACTACTCTTTAAAACAATCCCACACTCTTCCTCGCTTACTCTCCCTATCCCTTACTCTCCCTCCCTTACTCTCCCTCCCTTACTCTCCCTCCCTTACTCTCCCTCTCTTCCTTACTCTCCCTCTCCATCTCTTTTTTACATTTGATTTTCTTTTTAGATTCCCCTTATTACATATTCTAAAAATATAAACTACTCTAAAAATAAATCCTTCAAGTCTCTTCCTCTCTTACCCTAAACTACATGAAAATGGTTGATTTAATGCATTGCAAACCAAGCGCCAACTCCTAGTCATACTACTAAAATCATAATTTGCGCAGTAAACCACGGATTGAACTATCGCGTAGTCAACCATGCAGTGAACTACAAAAATGCTACAATCAACTGCGTTGTCAACAATATAGTGAACCATTCCACCTTTTACTTTTGAATACTTTTGAATATTTAAAATACATAAAAATGGTTGGGCTAATGCATTGCAAAGCAAGCGCCAACAGCTAGTCTAGTCTAAAATAAAATCCATTACCCTCCTTCTCTTCTTTATTCTCTCTCTAACTAAATTATAATGTATCAAAATAAATAGTTATTGTTCAATTCTCGCTAAATTTCCTTACACTCTATGGTATCCAGGTTTTTTTTAAAAGTTATGGTTATCGATAAACTTAAGGTTATAGTTCATAGTTATAAAATAATTTTAATTTATACATTTTATAGGTGATATAAGCCCTCAACCTTCATGAACTCAGACCCCTCCACGGTGAACCGTGAACCGTGAACCCTGAATCCTTAACCCTAAACCCTAAACCGTGAACTAGGAACCGTGAACCCTAAACCCTACACCGTGAAAACCATGAACCCTAAACCCTAAACCGTGAACCATGAACCCTAAACCCTAAACCTAAAATCCTAACCCTAACCCTAACCCTAAACCCTAAAACCCTGATGCACAATCCACCCTGAACACGGAAGCTGTACCCGAATTCATAGGACCGGGTTGCTGTACTTCTAAAAGCATCTGGTCAGTTGTTTGTGCACGTTTCTTGTCAAGCATCCATATAACTTCTGTCAAACTAGGAAATATTGGAGATTATTCTAATTGGTAACGAACGCCGATGTTCTACTTGAGTCTTGTATTGCCTGATGAACAATACTAGTAGGCAGCAGAGGGCCGTCTCCTTTCCTTGGGTAGGGTATAATTTAATTTACAAAGGTGAGTACGAGAAGTCCTATACGATTACATTTTACTTTGGTTAAGTCTAAGACGTGATACGGCCCTAGTATATTCAAAGATACAACATGGGGGATACTTCATCATCCGTTTTCTAATTTGCAGCACTCTGGGAACTAGATGGTATCCTTACAATACGGTCATCCCAAGAGTACGAGCCTTTCATTATCATGAGTGGAATGTGGCCTCGGTCATGGGCACGTCGAAGAATGCGCACTATCATGATGGTGTACAGCAGTTAGTTTGAAGGAGCATGCATGCCCAAGATTCGTTTCAAATTTGAGCGCCTGAATTTTCCCTCCAAGAGGTGATGGAAAGGTGGATAAGAGTATCCTTCAACTCAGCTCTCATCCTTTTTTGCTCTGGAGGTTTCAGATACTGTGGGAGCTGAGCGAGTCAATGAGAGGGTTCGCGTGCGCGACATCGTGCTCGATAACTGTAGGGAAACGAATCGGCATTATTCCAGGAATGTTAAGTATGCTCCGTCGTAAAATTCCGTATTCACTGCCTATCTGTGAAGATTGGTGAAGATTGTGTTGCATTTTGCCTTTTGAGTCGATCGGGAGCTCTCGTGTAGTGATTCTGTAACTAATTCGTCTCCGATGATACAGTCATAGTCCTGAAGTAGTAATTTTATTCGACTCGAGTATATAGATGACGTAATTTCTTGGCATGTGAATCCGAACTATTAAACGGGTTTTGCAACTGTATCACACCGCCATATCCGGGAATATTCCGTACGGCTGTTGTTTCGATCAAGACAAAAAAATCCAACCGGAGATCTCCGGCTGTCCTAGTCGTGCTGTTCTGGATTCTGCCAATCTCGCCCGGTAACCACGGTTTGACCCATTGATTCCAGTGGTTGTCAGAATCTTCGTAAGCAGGAATCCCGGAGATCTCCGGCTACTTCTGTTCTGTGTAAAATGTTCATTGAAAGTCTCCTCGCTTGCCTAGTTCTGATTAACCGGAGATCTCTGGTTTGATACGAATGGAACTTTTAGCTCCACCTTTCTCTCCCTAACTCAAACTAGAAGTCGTCGTTGTTGATCATTCTCCACTCTGCCGGAGATCTCCGGCTAGCCCAACCGACGATATTGAAGTTAGTCATCCAGTTTGACTCTACGTGCACACAATATCTCATTGAGGACATCTGCCACCAACCGATCATCCACCGATGCAGCACGGGATTATGTCTGACTCAGATTGGTGGGAGAGTGACTTGGTGGACCTTGCCATGGTCGCAGCTCAGTGTCCCGATTTTGGAAATGTGAATTACACGGAAGAAGATGATCCATCCCAAGAGTCTACAGGAAGATCGGAGGTTTTGTGGTCAGGAATGTCCATGAACCTTATGAGGCCAGGTTCAGGCGAAATTGGAGAAGCGTCCATTGTTGAGGTTCACCCCATGGGTCAATGGCTTGGAGTTGACATACTAGTTGGTTCTAGTGAGTTCGTTTTACTTAGACCAACGGCCATATCCTTAGCGGCGGAAGAATTACCACTCATTCCATTGCAACGCGGATACGATTCACTTGTTCACACACTCCGGCGGACCGTTTTATGGAGAAGGGCGGATGTCATGATTCCAACCGGAGATCTCCGGTCCGACGAGTCCCCTTTTGTACCAAGAGAGCGATGGGTTGGACTTGAAGTGCAGCGGTTGGACGGAGATGGGTTGGTGCACTGCTCTGGGAGAATCATGGCCGCTTACCCCGCGGATCATTTCCGAAGTGGATGTTTGGGAGAAGATAATATTGGTGTAACTGTCCTTGATGTTTTTGTGGGAGACACGGAGAGAATTATGAGTCATGAATCTTGGCCCATTCTTGAATGTTGTTTTCCTTCCGGTCGGACTTTGAAAAGCACAATTGATCATTTCGCATCCCTACCCTTACAACCTGATTCTGGTGCTCATTTGGGGGGTCATGCGAAGGAGCCATACCGCTTCATTTCCCAACAACAAGACCTTAACAAGAAGGAATCCTTGTACACCAAGAGGACTACGGACGACGAAATTCGCAAAGTCAGCTCGGAAAGGTGTTGTCCCAAACGATGCTGCCAGTATTTTCAACAATCCCAGACTCTTTCTGTTAGACAGAAATTCTATGACAAATCCTTTGAAGACAGAAAAGAGTACGCGATCTCGGTAGGCGGGCAGTTCCATTCGATTGATGGGGACCGGAAGAGAAAGTACATCACGCTCTTGGGAACGGAGGTTTGCTCCGTTGCATGGTACACGATCCATGGAATTCGGAAGTCCACGTTTCACACGTACATAGATCATTTCAGTAGAGGAGTCATCAATGCAACTTACGGTAACAAGGGCATCAAGCGCCCATGGCTTGCCACTATACAGGCGATGGGCTCAATGACGTCCATTATTAATGACAACGCGGATCAAATGCCTCACCAAATGCGGAGTGTCGGGAATGGTCGGATTGACACTCTCAAGTATCTTCCTGCGGGAAACAACTGGAAGCAAATTCGAGCCAGCGTCAATGATGTACGTTATCAGTCCACGCATATTGCAATGGATTTGTACTCTCCTTCCTCCGTCGACCGAAGTCCAAGTATCTGAACCGGATATCTCTGGCTGGGTCATCGTTGACATGCATTGACCTTCATTTGATTTCCTCTGTACTTTGCACCGTTTCTTGGATTGTATTTCTGAATTTCTTCTCTCACTAGGTTAATTTTTCATTTTGCAGACAAACGACTCCTACGGTCTTCCTCCTGTAAGTCAGTCCACAGTGAGTAGGGTAAGGAAGGAATTCTTCGGGAATGTTGCTATTAAGCCATCTGGAAGCACCTTCGCAAAATGCAGTACTTGCGATGAGTTCAATCAGTTCTTACTGACAACTCCAAAGGGAACGCCCGCATACGAGCTATTCTATACCAACAGGCAGGCTCACTTGAATCACCAACAATCATGCCGGAAGCTTTACGCGACATGGAGAGAGGAGTCGAAGGCAAAGCCGCTGACCTTTCTTTGTGTCATTCACGACAAGATGGACACTGCGAAGACGGCCCTTCCACGCATGTGGAGGACTACTAAGGCGACATCTGGTCTCGGACAGCTTCCCGTGAATGTCACCGGAATGGTGGCACACGGTCATGTCGACGGAGCATATGCTCACTATGCTCCTGCTTTATGGCCTGGAGATTCGAACGCCACCATATCCTCTCTGACAAAACTTTTTAGGCGGCTTGAGGGAGCTCCATTACATGAGACGCGCGCGCTCTTCCAACACCCACCTCCAAACTCGATGTTCGCGGCGCTCCTGAGGGGAAAGAGCAGGTGTGTCGACGCTTTAGAGCCCGTGGAGCCCAATGCTTTTAAGGGACCGAAACCGTTGCCACCGAAATTGTTTCTACAGCTCGACAACTCAGCGAAGGACAACAAGAACCAGTACTTGATGGCATTCTTATCACTGCTAACAGCTCGATGTGTTTTCAAGGAGATACAGGTTGGCTTCCTGGTGGTCGGACATACGCATGAAGATATTGATGCTTATTTTAGTCATTTATCAAAAGAACTCAAGAAAAACAGTACATATATTCCAGCGGATCTGATGAAGGCATTCATGAAGTCATAGAAACTAGCCTTCATGCCGGAAGTTATCCAAGAGGTGGCCGACTTCAAATCTTACGTCGATGGCTACTTATGCAGTGGGGCTTCACGTCTGGTGGGACTAAGTGATATGCATCTTTTCAAGTTCTACGTTGACAATGATGGTGTTCCGGTCATGAAGTTCAAGAAATCTGTCGTTGACGCAGTGTGGCTACCCATGAACAGAGAGCCGATAAAAATCTGGAAGGTTGACGATAGTGGACGTCCCATGCTTCCAACAGGCTGTCTGAAGCCCGTCCCTTTCAAGCCCATATGGGGTAATGAGGAGCAGAACCCGGTCGGAAACCAAGATGTTGCCAGAGACAAGGCCAGAAAAGCGATGGAAAACAAGAACTTCATAAAGACGGGGCTTCGGAAGTACGTTGACTACTGGGCGTCCGGAATGTCGAAGTACGCAGGGTACGCAGACTCCATCCGCCCATACCTGCAGTACTGGAAGGACGTCATCGACGAGCTTGACAAGCCACTTCCACAGACGCCCTCCGAGCTCGAAGAGGGATTCGGGCCTGCCCATGATTGGAGAGGCCCTCATGAGGGAGGTGAAAATCCGCTAGGATTGCTTCCACAACCATTGGATGTCACTCCCGAAGATGAGGTTCTTGAGCCTTACTGTGGACCCGCCAATGAAGCCCCAAAGTCCACATTTAATCCTTGGCGTGATATTCGTCTCGGGTCCTGGATTTTAGTTAGACCTAGTGATCCAGACATCTATCATGTCTGACAGGGTAGAGCAGTTTCGGACGTTGTCAGGGATGAGGATAATGTCAACCACGGTAAATTCCTCGTTAAGTATTGGGAGCCGGATAATAAGCAGAAGAATATGAAGCGGAAGTACTAGGACTGTTGGGAAGCCACTTGGGTTCCGGACCAAGAGAAGCCTGTATGGTGAGTTCTGTGTTGTTTGCGACTTGGTCAAGCAAAGTTAACCAACTTACAAGATCCATTCCACGTAAAATGAAGGATGCAGCGCTTGTGAACTTAGAGAAAGCAAATGCCGCTGATCCCTGATACAGTGATCAGTCCCAATATCTATAATTTTGTTGTCTGAAATTCTGTTTCTGAAAAATCTCGTAGAGTCTCTACGTCCTCACGGAGGAGCACCGGAGATCTCCGGCTGTGAAGACGATTATTTTCTGGTCCCTAGTTCGACATCCCTCCTTTCAGCTCTCGCCAGTTTTCGTGAAGAGAACCGGATTTGTGCTCTTCCATTCACTGTACTTAGGAGACATTGAGTAGTGACACAATAATTATTGACTGGTTTATGCCAACGGAATATTTTCAGACCCGCATGTCTCTTAGAAAGCAGACCGGAGATCTCCGGGTATACAAGACAAATTTCGTGGTCAGACGGATGTTCATGTATTGCCATGTTCAAGTCGGTGAGATCTAGCCGGAGATCTCCGGATAAGAGATTCACATCCACCATTCTAAACAATGGGGTCCACATTTCCCAATTTTGAGCTTACCTAGCTGTTTTGAATAGTATTGTATTCTATCCGGAGATCTTCATTGACTGCGATATTGCAATTTCTCTAACGATGGAACTTGTTTCAAAATTACAGAGACCTTAAGGGCATTCTCCTGGCTGGTTCCTTCTTTGATTTATGACATGCCACTGCTATAATAAAAATGGGCGGTCAATTTCACAATTCGTATCAGTCATCCGAGTTCCTTCTTATGATTGAAGTGATGTTGATGGTTGGCGGCGGAGATTGTACTTCTCACATCTCATTACGACAGGACGCTTGACGCGTGGCCTACCATGTTGTTCGTTCATGAATTTGGCATCTACCATTAAGTCCATCAGTCTTGGTGTTATGGCGACTTAAATCAATGTACCTACGCTCGAGAAGTATAATTAGTGGGTGGGTGGGGAGGATAGTATAAAAGAGGGTTCAAGACTGCAGCAATCCATATGTTTTGTCTTTCAGCCGTAAGTCTTGTTAGTCCATAGCCACGGTGGAGAGAGAGGAGATGGCTTTCGGAAGTAGAAAGAGGGAGAGGGAAGTCTGTGATTCGGTAGACAGGAGAGTTTCACAAAGGATGGTGAGCGAGCCTCAGGGTTCGGAGAAGGGAAGAGTGTTTTTCTTACAAGTCGGGTACAGGAGGGCGATCTGTTCCGATCGGCGTCTGCTGGACGAATTGGAGGATGACGCTGAGAGCAAGTTTATTCAAGAGGAGGACGACGGCATCGACTATGATGCGGAGGACGAGAAGCAGATCTACTCCGATGTGGTAGAGACCCTTAATGGAGGTGCTTCGGTTGAAGAAGAGGAGGAGGACAACCCGTGGTATGAAGACCAGGAGGAATCTTCTTCGGAGGGCGGTTGCAGCCCATTTCAAACTGGGTGTGACATAGGGTCTGATGTCGATTCGGACATGTACGCACCGGCTCACTGGAAGGATCTTTAGAGCTCTTCAGAGAGGTAGTGCAAGGATAGAATTTGTTGTTTGATCCAGGAATTTTGCTGAGACCAGTCACTACTTTTTCCTACATTTGGTCTTCTATCAGACGCTTTTGTAAAGAGACTTCATTCCAGAGTAGCATTGTCGTTTTTGAACAGCCGAGCAATTATTTTTTTAGTACTTTGCTTTCGACCGGATATCTCCGGATGGCTGAACGGCATTCCTTACATGTCAATGCTTCAAGCTCTGAAATGCACTGTACTCATCTTCTACACGATATTACCACAGAATTGTACAGTACACCATATTACATGGTATGTTTTATAAACGTGTTAACTTGAAAGTTGATATCATTTTGTCGATCACGATGAACGAAATTTCACGCATGTTTTATCACTATATTTGATTCGTATTGTATCACTGAAACCATCCGGAGATATCCGGCTGAATGATTGAAATAAATTAACTGGGTATCCCTTTCAAATTCTTTGGTGCACCTATTTTATGAGACTAAAATCCTTCTTCCTTATTTCTGGACTTTGCAAAGTCCAGAAATAGTTAAATACAGCATATGGAATTATACTGATTTAAAAGGGATACGACCCGAGGTGTGCCAACACCATATTAACCTTGATGATGGGTCCAAACCAATTAGACAAAGACAACATAGATTGAATCCAAAATATTCTTTGATGGTCAAAGAAGAAATAGATAAATTGTTGGAGATTGGTTTTATTTACCCTGTACCTTTTAGTGAGTGGGTAAGCCCCATTGTTGTGGTCCCTAAGAAAAATGGAAAGATCCGTATATGTCAAGATTTTAGACGCCTTAATGCGGCCACTAAAAAAGATTATTTTCCATTGCCATTTACTGACACTATTTTAGATGCAGTGGCAGGGCATGATTGTTACTCTTTTCTTGATGGATTTTCGGGTTATAACCAGGTGAGTATAGCTCCTGAGGACCAATTGAAAACCACATTCACAACCGATTGGGGTACATTTGCCTATAGGGTTATGCCCTTTGGGCTTTGTAATGCTCCCGCTACCTTCCAAAGGGTCATAGCTTTTCAACAATTTTTACGTCATTTTATGGAAATGTTTCTTGATGATTTTTGTGTTTTTAGTCATAAGGAAACTCATAAGGAAGAATTAGAATTATGTTTAGAGCAATGTGAAAAGTATGGTATATCCCTTAATGCGTCCAAATGTCAGTTTATAGTGCCCTATGGGAAATTATTGGGCCACATTGTAAGTAAAGAGGGAATTAGTACAGATCCGGATAAAATAAACCTAATAGTAAATACACCCTGTCCAACAACAGTTATTGGGATAAGGAGTTTTGTCAGTTTGGGAAGTTACTATAGGAGGGGAGTAGCTGATTATGCCCAAATTGCGGCACCATTAACCAATTTGTTAAAAAATTAGAAAAGGGAGTAAATCCAACCTGGACTCCAGAGTGTAAGCGAGCCTTTATCCAACTGAAAGAAAAATTAAGTACTTCACCTGTTTTGATACCTCCAAATTGGGAAGAACCATTCCATGTGTATGTGGATGCACTAATATTGCATTGGGATGTGTGTTAAGCCAAAAGGATAAAAAAATATGGATCATCCCATTTATTTTGCCAGCCGCCAATTCATTGCGGCTGAGAAGAATTATTCAACAACTGAGAGAGAGGCCTTGGGAATGGTTTTTGCTGTGCAAAAATTCCGCCATTACTTACTGGGTTATCATTTTACTTTTCATGTGGACCACGATGCATTAAAATATTTAATTAACAAACCAGATTTAAGCGGCAGGTTGGCCCGATGGGTGTTACTGTTTCAGAAATTTAATTTTGACATTGTGGTACGGCCTGGCAAAAGCCATGCCAATGCTGACCATTTGTCCCGATTGGAGCCTCTACCTATTGATAGACTAACTCCAATTGATGACAACCTACCAGATGTAGAGTTGTTTGAAGTGGATGTAATACAATCGGAATATAGAAATATTCTCGAGTATTTATCTACTAATAAAGTCCCATCGGAATTCACCCCAAAACAGGTTAATAATTTGATTAGGAAAAGTGGACCATATACATTGATAAATAATGTGTTGTACAAAAAGGGTAAGGATGAGGTTTTACGACGTTGTATTTACAGCTCGGAAATCCAATTGGTTTTAGAGGGTTGCCACAACGATGTTTGTGGGGGGCATTTTGCAGGAGAGGGCACTGCTAGGAAAGCCCTATTGGCTGGGTACTGGTGGCCCACCTTGTTTAAAGATGCCAATAGTTTTGCAAGGAAATGTGACCCATGTCAAAGGGTTGGTAAACCCACTTCCACATTGGCCATGCCATTACAACCCCTATTGGCATTGGCACCATTTGAAAAATGGGGGATAGACTTTGTTGGACCAATTCCTCCAGCAACTAGACATGGGCGGAATAGATATATTTTAGTAGCTACTGACTACGCCACCAAATGGGCAGAGGCAGCAGCTACCAAAAATGATGATGCCAAAACGGTTGCCAAATTCTTGTATGAAAATATTCTTTCACGCTATGGGTGTCCCAAAGAATTAATAAGTGATAGGGAAATCCACTTTTTAAATGACACCATAGAGGTTTTGACTAATAACTTCTTTATAAAACATAGGAAGACAAGTCCCTATCATCCGCGAGCCAATGGGCAGACAAAGAAAACCAATGGGATATTATGTAAAATCCTAACAAAAACCATTGCTGGGGCTGCTACCGATTGGGATGAGAAGTTATGGAGGGCATTGTGGGCCTATAGGACGTCCTTTAAAGTAACAACCTTGAACCAAGTATACCCCTTTCCAATTAGTCTATGGCCAGGAAGCTATATTACCAATTGAATTTGAAATTCCTACTTTGAGAATAGCTGTAGATTCTAGATTGGATGATGACAACAATTTAGCCCATAGGTTAACCCAATTAGAACAATTGGATGAGGAGAGAAGACTAGCACTTTACAATACCTATGTGGCTCAGCAAAAGAGAAAAACTTTTTATGATTCCAAGTTGCGCCCAAAACAGTTTAAAATAGGTGATTTAGTTTTATTATATGATAGTCGTTTTTTTAAATTTCCTGGAAAATTGCAAATACATTGGATAGGCCCCTATGAGGTTGTAGATGTTAATTCCAATGGATCTGTCCAATTAAAAGACTTTGAGGGAAATTTATTACCCACCCGCATCAATGGATATTGCCTTAAAGTTTATCATAATTAAGCCAAGGGCGGCTTTCCAATTAGTGTGAAGGAGAGATATATTAACTATTATAAAAAAAACAAAACAAAAAAAACAAAAACAAAAAAACAAAAAAAAAATGATGAAAAAAATATATATATAAAAAAAAATAAACATACATATATTACAAAGTACAAGATGGAAATGATACTCCAATGAATGGAAAAGATATGGTCATAAATGCAGTTCCAATGGGAAAGAAAAGTACTCAAGTAAAAGGGATGGGAGTAACTGTAATAGGTCAAATCAGAGTAATTGGAAAAGGACATGATGGGAGTGATGGAACAACACGTTAAATTGGGAGGATTGAGTGTATGTTGATTAGACCAATAGGTGAGTCTATCAATAGGTTAGTGTCTTGCCGAGTCGAGTAACTGTGAGAAGAATAATCTATTGTCAATGTGTTGACCGTTTAAGAGTGACCAATTTGTGGGAAACTGAGGAGAGATAAGGAAAATTTGAGAGATGGGTTGCTAAATTGAGAGTTGATAAGGATATGAGTCGAGAGACAGATTTTGTTCGACGCCAATTGAAGCGGATTTGAAGGAATTTTAAACAAGGTGTACCTGATTGGAGCGCAATGAGCGGAAACGAGGTGATCATCCTATCGGACGACTCTGGAGGGGACGATGTGCAGGAAAAGAAGGAATGCCAATTGAAGAAACCCAAATTGGAAGTGGAAAAATTGAGAGAGCAAGGAGGGGCGGAGTCTGCACCATCCAACTTGGTGTTGTTGACAGCGGTTGCGGTGAAGGTCGAGCTTGATCCAGGTCAGTCAACCACGGCAAGTGGTAACTTAATGGATCCAATTTTTCTATGTCAATTGGCAGTGTAAGCGGAGCAAGTCCAATCGGAGGTGCGTTACCAAGAACAATTTAAACAATTGAAGACAAAGCACCACCAATTGGAGGCAGAATTGAGTAAGTAACAGAAAGATTACCTAGACGCGAAGGAGCGGTTGCGGGCAGCTGGACCGCAAGAAGAATTGGTGACGGCATTGCAGGTCAAGGTGGAGCTGTTGGAGCGACAATAAGAAGAGAAGGACCGGAATTGGAAGAACAAATTGGAGATCCAAAAGAAGTGAGAAGAAGAGTTGCGGGAGGAGAAGGAACAATTGGAGGCACAATTGAAGCAGAAGATGTTGTTTAGGACGAGGATGGAAAACGTGGAAGAACTGCTGGCCCAATCACGCAAAATCTTTGCGAAGGTCAATATTTCAGGAGCTGAAAAGGATGGGGAGATTTGTAAGTTGAAAGAAGTGATTTGTGTCAAGGAGGCGATGGTTATAGAGTTACAGAGTCGATTGGATCGTTTTACGACGCAGGACGACAACCTTGGAGAATCAAGAATAAGCCAATCGGACTAGCAAGTGGATGCAATGGCGTTGATTAAGCCTACTGGTCGAGTAATTACAGTTGAAGATTTAATGGCGTTGACAACGTATCTTCCTTCAGCAAGGACCGTGGAGCATGCGTATGCCTGGGATCGTTAGGAGTTTTTCCTAATTGCAGGTTTAACCTACAGGGATGTACTAAGCCATAGACAGTTTCAACAAGTCTGGAGTCTTGCGAAACAATACACAATGGAGGACCAGTTGGTGGAAATTTTAGTGCGAGGAGACCTCCAGTTGGAAAATTATATTCAAGCATATATGTTAATTGGAGATGTCGGAGCGCGGGTACTCCTTTACCACCGCGAATTGGAGATGAACCAGGTAGCAAGGAGAAAACGAGATGAGGAGTATGGGGAGAAAACGAGGAACCTCGACTGCAAGGACTTCTCCGATGCAGTAGCAAGGGAACTCACCACCAATTGGAGCATATTACCAATTGAGGCATGGAAGTATAAAATCACCTATTTGGCGGGCATTTTCTATTCGGAAGATAGGGTGCTGGAGTTGATACGGCAAAATCAGGAGCGGGTAACGAGCACGAAATATTTGGATGTACATCCATCCCAATATTTCTACACTTATCGGATGGTACAAGTTAAGTTGAAGCAAGCCGTGGCGGCGAAGAATTTCAATATGCTTCTTCCATGGGGTTTAGCGTGGGATGCTACATTGAAGAATCAGGTTGCGTTCCAAGTTCGACCAGAATCCCTGATAGGCATTTCAACTGATTTGGATGTATGGCAGCCGTTGACAACCTCCACTAATGCGGATGCGTGTTTTTTGGGAAGATGGGAGAATCTGTTTGTTCGTCAAACGGAACAACCGGAGCTGTTAAGTTGGGAGGCTCTCCATTGGATCGGCAAGGATCATAACAACGTGCAAGATCATAATACAGGCAACATTGAGGTGGAGATTCAGAATGAGAATCACCTACGGAAACCGGGAACGCCTTATATGGTGGACATTGATCGTCATTTCTGCAGATGCCCACGACGTTACAATTGGCGTGCTGAAGCCAAGTTGGATACAGTTTGGTATAATTGGCCAATTATTCCTGGAGATATGTTTACCACAGAGTAGTGCGTGGATGTATACACAAAATTTTGGGTATTACACCACAAGCATAAAGATCCGGTGTGCTTCAAGGCTGCAATTTTCTGCCGGATGATGGCCTATTGGTGTTTGAAGTTCAAGCTGGTGTTGGATATTAAGTTGGAAGCGCGGAATATGCAAGACATGCAGATTTATACCAAACTTCACTATATGTCTACAAGAAAGATTCCAGTGTTGGAGCTTACGTGTATCACCCAATTTTTGCGAGGTGCACATCAGGTTATGCTGGATAACAAGAACGGATTGCGGCAGAAGGCTATTCGCCACTTTCTGGACGAGGATAATAGTGGAGGTTTCCGCACGATGCGTGAAGGATGGTTCCAATTGGTACGGGAATGGCATGCTAAGAACAAAGAGGCAATGTTGCAGGGTGCTCCTTTTCCACCATGGCGGCTTCCCCTATCATGGAAAGCGAATGCCCACTTCACATGGGTCACAGAGAGTGTTGTAGCTGGTGTGAAGCAATCAACTCCAAGTGCGGCCAACTTAAAGGGGCATCTTCGAGTGGGATTCAGACATGAGGAATAAAAAAAAAGGACAATTGACAAGAAGTAGTTGTTTGCGGGGACGCAAACAGCTGAGAGGAAGGCTATGTGGTAGATAGACTGTATAGGAATTTTTAGTTTTATAAAGTGTGGAGTTAGTTTAGACTTTTTATCAAGTAGGAAGTAGCAACTAGTGGTAAAAGGCTCTAGTTACTATGGAAATACCCAAGTAGTTAGTAGTTAGCACATATTAGAAGATACCAATAGGTGGCAGTTTTTCCATAGGACCCACCTTAACTGTTAGTCAGAGGTAAAAATGGACTTTTGCCCGATGGGATTCCTAGTCTTTCATGCCTAGGTGCTGGAGCTCCTTCCTCCGATAGGAAGTTTACTTGAGTATTTTCTGTTTTTAGTTTTTGAGATTGTGTTCAATTGTGAAGAATATTTGGAGTAGTAAAGGAGCTATTAACTATTGTGTGTGACTGAGTAATAAAAGAATGTGAGAATTGTGACTGATTGGAGTTATTGATTTATGGTGTTTATTTGCAAAAATGGATGCATGTGTGATGCCAGGTCCGATGGGCTGATTTGTTAGAAGAATGTGTTGTACTTTTGAGTAGTTGAACCTATAGGGAGTAAATCAGAGGAAGTCAGTGTAACCATTGGGGATTTGCAGTGAATCTGGAAATGGTTTGAGGATCAAAAGGAGAAGATTGTTATGTGATTGTCGTTGTAGAATTTTTAGAACAAAACCAATGAGGAAGTCATGCCAAGTGATTGGAAGTAATGCCTGGAGTAAGGCTCACCAATAGGCAATTAATTGAAAAATTGAGGGAATTGTTGAGTAGAAAATATGGGAGAGCCCACTACTTAGGGAGACTTGTAAGAACTATGAGTAAAGAGGAAAAAATAAGAGCTTGTGAAGAAATATTCATCTTGTTGGAGAATAACTGTGGAACACCAATAGGAGCAGCGCTTCAAGAAGAAGATTACCTATGGTTATTGAAGTTTGAGCCAATTGAAGAGATGCGAGAACTAGTCAATTTGGAAGCTGCTGTATGCTGGATGCTGGGAGAATATTATGAGCAAGAAGACCAATTGAATCAAGATTATTAGCAGAAACCAATAGGAGGTTAGCCTATGGTTGAATTATGAAAAGATGTGAGGCAGTTCTCCATTGATGTGATGTGTGGGATTTTAATATCCAAATTGAATATAAAATTGGACTATTCCAAAATTGGAGTTGACACCTATGTTAGAAACCTAATTAAATACCTTCCTCAGAACGAACCTTAACTATTGAGTGATTTTCCAATAGTTATTAAAAAATACTATTCTACAAAATCCTCGGCGCGGCTCGTGCCGGATCCTAAAGCACCTGAGTCTGACCGTGCTTGAGCGCGTTGTGGAGAGCGGGCGCGCTGCGGCGCCGTGCGGAAGGTCCAGCGATTAGAGCGGCGACCTTTGCCGCCATAGCTCGCTCCTCGCATCAAATCCTAACTGTGACATGTTTTTCACCAGAAAAAAAAAAACAACAATAACATTTTTTTCCCAGAACATGAAGATTGGTCTCCCAGCGTACTTGGAGAGCAGCAAGCATTGCGCGCTGAGGTGCTTGAGGGCCACATGGGTGTGTTGCTGAAGCACCAGCGTCTTGAGCACATTCATCTGCATGATGAGCGCCTGCTCCGTCCATGGCTGCTACGTCCCGGCTTTCCTTCATCCAGCACGTCTGTTGCGAATCATCGGAAAACGAAAAAACAAAAACCAATACCGAACCCAACTCTGCCTGTCTCTCACATCCTCCTACTCCTCAACTTTTGCAAAAGACTATCAACGAATCCTATCAAAGACATCGTTTTCATCCAAAAGTTTTGTTTTCATCCACGGAGCTTGTTTTTCATCGGCGCGTTCATCCATCGGCGCGCTCATTTCTCATCATGTATTCTTTTATAGATATAGATGTATGTGTATATATACATACATTATATACATTTATACATACATACATCATATATACGTACATACATATAGACAATATATATACAATTTACACCTTCTACTTTTTACCTTCTTCTTTTACCTTTAACTTTTTAATTTTTAGTTAATTTCTACTTTTAACTTTTTAATTTATACTTTTTACCTTCTACTTTTAACTTCTAGTTAATTTCTACTTTTAACTTTTTAATTTCTAGTTTTAATTTTTTAATTTCTACTTTTATCTTTTTAACTTTTAACTACTACTTATGACTTCTACTTTTAACTTCAACTTTTAAACTTAATTTTAAACTTTAACTTCCAATTATAACTTTTTGACTTGTACTTCTAACTTGTACTTGATATTTTAATTTCTACATTTAACATCTACCATTCACTTCTACTTTTAACTTCTGCTTTTAATTCCACTATTAACAGAAGAAGAACGCCGGTTTCCGAAGGAGGCCGGCATGAATAAAGTGTCTGTTCGTTCCACTACTAAGACCATGGCCACCGGATAGGGAATTAGTACGCTAGAACTACTTCCCCCTTTTGAGGGTAAACACTATGTATCAAGTAGCCAAAAAACCACAAAACAAACAATCCAAAAGAGTAACAAGGAAGGAGGGAGGGGGGAGGAGAGAGAGAAGAGAGAGAAATGGGGAGGAGGGAAAGATGTGGAGGAAGGTGCGTTTTGCATATCAGGGTTTAACAGTAATTTATATATATATATATATATCAATACATGCATACATTATATATTTATGTATATACAACATACAGTTATATAGTAATACATTTCATATATATATGTATGTTTATATACATTCATTATATACATTTATACATACATTCATCATATATACGTACATACATATAGACAATATATATGCAATTATATATATATATATACGTACATATATTTTAGAGAGTTATATAAACATATATCTCAGACATTCGGTGGCCCAAATATGCATTTGTACTTAATAATTTTTGAATAACCAACAAACTAGAATTGTACATAGTTCCTTTTTTAATTTTTGTTTAGATAGCTCAGGTGGTTAGAGCAAAGGGCTGAAAATCCTTCTGTCAGTGAATCAAATCCACTTCTAAACACAATAGAGTGTATGCATAAAACTATATGTACTAGGCAATTTTTATATATATACAACATACAATTATGTATACATACGTTATATTACATTAATTTTGTAAATTACTTAAATTAGACATTTACATTAAATACAAAATTTAATACGTACTTATATACATACAATTATGTATGTAATACATAATTATTTACAGACAATTAATATATTATATCACATTGAACACATATGACATAGATTAGGTAAATCACATAAATTAGATAAAGACATCTACCATAAACCCTATACCCTAAACCTATATGCAACCCCTAACCTGTACCCTAAGCCTATAACTTATTTTTTCTTTATTTGTTTAAATTTGTCAAAGAATGTTAACCTGATCCTAAATCCCGGATGTTTGGGATTAACCTAAACCCTGATTCTATACCTGAACCCTAAACCCTAATCCCTCAACGTAAACCCTGTGGAAGCTGGATGGAAATCCTTAATCTGCAACCATTAGTATGTCACCTGCAAAACAATTGATGGTATGTGTCGACATCAACCAAAGGCCAATGTGATCCACTTAGTCTCAAGCAAGGAGCCTACATGGAGTTCCAGGACAAGAGGCTAACGCTAGAAATAGTGATGATTGCCCATCTTCGGTGATATATTTACTAGACAAGGGGGCGCGGACATCTCCGGGGGGCACGAACGTCTCTGAGGGGGGGTGCGGACGTCACCAGGGGGCACGAACGTCTCTGAGGGGGGGTGCGGACGTCACCAGGGGAGGGGCGCGGACGTCTCGGGGGGGAGAAGACGTCTCCGGGGGTGGGGCACAGACGTCGGAGGGGGGGAGAGGCGGACGGCTCCAGGGTGGGCCCGGACGTCTCGGGGGGGGGGCATGAACGCCTGGGAGTATTGGGTGCGAATGCGTAGATGGGGGGCTTGCTTCCTGTCGTACCACAAATTTTCAATTTTTTTTTAGTTAGAGGGTTTATGATGATAAACTTTGATTTGTTAGTTAGATTCCAAAGTTAATACTATCCTAATGTAGTTTGATACTTAGACTAGAGTTAGAAAATAATCAAGGTTATTTTAAAACCGTAGATAGGAGAAAAGGGCCCGGAAGGAGGTCAAAAGGAAATCTGGGAGAAGAAGGGAAGATCAGGTAAAAATATCGAAAGGCAATCAGTAAAGCACCAGCTTAAGAGCAGAACAAGAAGAGGAGCCCGGAGGCTACTCCAAATACCCGAGCTCGGAGGCTGCTCCCAATACCCCAGCCCAGAGGCTGCTCCCAATACCCGAGCCCGGAGGCTGCTCCCAATACCCAAGCCCGGAGCCCGAGCCCGAGGACAACTCAAGCCCGGAGCCCGAGCCCCATGACAACTCAAGCCCGGAGCCCGAGCCCTAGGACAACCCAAGCCCGGAGCCCGAGCCCCAAGCCAGCACCAGCCAGGAGTTCCGAGACAGGCCAACCAGCCAACCTAAGCCCGAAACGCCAAGTCCACCAAGACCGGGCTAGAGCCAACCACAAACAGCAGTTAGTCTCAAGCCCATAGACAGCCCCAATCTTGTTGAAAAGCGAAGAGCACGCTGGAAAGCGAAGAACAGGCTGGAAAGCGAAATGCAAGTTGGAGAGCAAGGAACGAACTTGGAGCCTTCGGCGGAAACCTGTACGCATCTTCTTCAGATGGAGCCAACTACTTAACTGGTCTCCCTGGGCCTCTTCATCACAGCAGTTCTAGCAAGAGAGAAGGTCGTGTAGGACTAGGTGATCAAGGCAGAGACAGAGCCCGGAGATACGAAGGTCCGGAGCTGAGCCCGGAGGACATAAGAAGACGAACTGAGCCCGGAAGACACAAGAAGACGAGCTGAGCCCGGAGGTCACGAGAAGACGAGTTGAGCCCGAAAGTCACGAGAAGACGAGCTGAGCTCGGAGGACACCAGAAGACGAGCTAAACCCGAAGGACACGAGAAGACGAGCTGAGCCCAGGGGTGAGCGAGAGAAGAGCACAAGGCGACCCTGTCCAGCCCGGAGGTCACGAGAAGACAAGCTGAGCCCGGAGGACACGAGAAGACGAGTTGAGCTTGGAGGACACGAGAAGACGAGCTGAGCCTAGGGGTGAGCGAGAGAAGAGCACAAGGTGACCTTGTCTAGCCCGGAGCTGAGCCAGGAGTACACGAGGAGACGAGCTGAACCCAGAGGTGAACGAAAGACGAGTTCTGTGCAGGACCAAGCGGAGCGGATCTCGCAGATACGAAAACGAACCAGGGGGGACGACCCTGTTCAGACAGAGCTCAAAGCTCCGAAGTTCGAGAAGAACACGAAGACGAGTTCTGAACTGGTGGAGCCCGGACGTACGAAGGCCAACCGAGAAGTGACCCTGTCCAAGTCGGAGCTCGGAACGCAGTGATCCAAGGAGGAGTAACGCTGTCCAACACGGAGGCAGGGGAGAGTGAAGGACGGGTTCGGAGGCCGGCAAGTACGGCATTCTCTGACCAGGTAAGAGCCGAGATCACGAGTAGGGCCGGACCTTAAGCCGGAGGGGGGACCGTATCAAGGGGATATTAAGCCAAACTATTAGGAAGATGAGAGAGTGAAAGGAGGAAGTCAGGAACCATGGCCTCCGCGAACCCGGTCATGCCCTCAGTAAAGGCCATTTCTCCCGCCATCCCCAAGGATCCCCTTGAGCTTACCAAACTCAAAGAGGACCTCCTTCGCATGGGATGTCTCTCCCTCCTCGACTTTTGTTGGAGTTTCTACATCGAGTCTACCGTGTAGGAACTAAGACAAGATCCATTACCGGAACCGGAGGGTGATAGTATCAGGGCTTGTCCAAGCCGGTGGACTATGGGGAAGTGGCAGGAGGTGTACGAGTTTCCCCGACAGGGTGTAAGATGGACGAGTTTGAAGGAGGAGTATGGCAAGGGGCGATTCAACACCAAGGACTCCAAGAATGGTTACGGTTTAAAGAAAATTTGCATAGGCTCTCGAGCTTGACGGGTCTTTGCATTCCTCATACCCATTCTACACCCTGAAAAATCCACGCGAGTCACCATGAATGATGACTCTTGCTAACACCGTGTACGGATCGTATCTAGGGGAGAGGATGGTAAATTGAGCCATCATTGTGAAGGACGAAGTACTCCGGTTGACAAAGAGTGTAAGCAATGCCAAGCGCTCTCCTCTTTGTCCCTTCTTGATCCACCTCTATCATCCCTTCAAGGAAACAACGCCACAGGAGACGACGGCGTACGGGACTCATTTGATGATGAAAAAGTTCCAGGGGACAGAACCGGATTTCGAGTCAGGCTTAGAGGGAGGAAGCACTTCCTCCTCATTAGAAGAATATGCGCCTCTACCCCCCAAGCATCAGAGAAGGAGAGAGGGAGGAGCCCCTTCCACTCGGACCCGAGCCGCACTTCACGCAGCAATTACCGGACCCGCACACCTCGGAGACAAGACATACCGGGCATCCGAACTCCTTGAGGCCCTTTGGGTGTACGTAGAAGACACAGACAAGACATTGGCACATGTTAGCAGCTTGGTGGGCAACCCACCCATCCAAGGACTAATCATTGCGATCAAGGAACATATTGCAGGAGCGAGTGACCTCCGTAGTATGGAGCAGAAGGTCCACCGGCTCACCCTTGAAATGACCAGGGTTACCAATCCGACGTCCTTGGGGGTCTGAGAGCGTCCTAGGGCGTCCTAGGACGAGGACGTCCTGACGTCACGTCGGACGCAGCGTCCGGGGGGGGTAAAATGCATTTACCGAAGGCCGTAGTAAGTTTTCTGGACCGTCAGATTCGACGAAGTGCGATGTGGCGAGATCTCAGCCGTCAAAATGCGTCGAGTCGTCCGACTGGACCCCGCCGTCGGAGAGATCGGACGGCACCTCGGCCGTCCGCGTGATCGGACGGCCGATGGACAGATCGTACGGCCCCGATTTGATCGCGGGGGCGCACGATGGCCGTCCGATTAGGCCGACGGCTTTAGGGCCGTCCGATCGGACGGCCGCGGTGGCGGTCAGCCTCACGGCCGTCCGCCACCCTATAAAAGGCCGTCCGCCAACCTCTCTCTCTCACTTTTTCCTTCCCCTCTTGAAAATTGAAATATATTTTTGAGTGTATGCGGAGTGGCTTTGGCTGGCATTTTTCCATCCATTGGCTCTTCATCTTGGGAGGGAGAAAGTGATTCACATTTGGGGGGGAGTTTTTGCAGTTTTTTAAAAGTTTTTTTAAAAACTTATTCGTAAAATGCTTTTTTCATAGTTTTTTTATAGAACTTGTTCCAAACTAGTTTTTCTCTTCAAGTTTTTTTTAAAACTTGCTCTTAGAAGTTTTTTCTCATAGTTTTTTTTTTAATTTGTTCCAAACTAGTTTTTTTCTTGAACTTTTTTTGAAAACTTGTTGTAAGAAGTTTTTTCTTTTAGTTTTTTTTAGAACTTCTTCCCATCTAGTTTTTTTCTTGAAGTTTTTTTAAAAACTTCTTCTAAAAAGTTTTTTTTTAAAACTTCGAACGGCGGCGGGGTCAAGAAGATGCCGAAGGACAAGAAGAAGCAGAAGGTTGCGGACTTCGGAGTGAAGCTTCATCCAATCCACGACGTTCCATCTGAGGCTTGCAAGAATTTCCTCATAGAACTGACCGTCAGATTCTATGAGGAAAATTCTATTCGATCATTGGAGAGCAAGTACGTCAGATATAGAGATGAAGGCCCCGAGAAGTTCCGGACGGACATGCGGCAGCACATGATGGACGCGCTTCAAGCCCCGATGTGGAATACGGAGACCCAGAAGCGCGGGTTTTTGAAGTTCTTGGATGCCAGAGTGCACGATTCACTCTGGAATGCCAAGAACTTGTTGACCAAGTTTGGAAGGTTCAATCGCGCGGCGGATGAAGTTTTCAACGACGTGCTGTTGAAGGCAGATTTGTTCATGGCCCAGATAAAGCCATTCGCCAAGAATCGAAACCGGCGTGGCTCCGTGGGATGGTGGAATTCGATAGAGGGGCACCAAGAAGACCTGTTGCATAAAACTCATCTCATTGCCATTCCGCCAACAGCCGCGGTTATACGAATGGACAATGCGAACAGGAGAGGTGGATACGCCACCATTCGCAAAGTCCGCATTGAGGGTGCTCCGGGCATTGAACCATTCTGGGAATTTGCCGCCAAGTTGTCCAACCAATCGGAGACACGGCCGGATTTGGCAAAAGTTGAGCATCAGAATGAGTCGATGGCGGTGAGGATTCCACATCCGGGTGTCATCTGTTTCGTGGCCATTCATCCGGACAAGTACGAAGGCTATGCGTATTGGTGGAATGGCGGGACAGTTCGAGAGATGTTGAACCGGGATATTGAGTTCGGTGACGATGTCATCACACATTTGAACTATGGGAGATTCCCCAATGATGAGATTATTCGAGTTCAACAGTTGATTCGTTTTTGCAAAAAACGGACCGAGCTTGCGTGGGCGTTGTTGCGCATCATGAACGAGGTCCACAAGAGCAACAATCTCCACAATGACTTGTCTCCGGACAATATCCTCCTCCACTTCCCTCCAGATGAATCGCGAGTGTATATTGGAGTATGCGATTGGGGCATGACCACGAAGGTTAACGAACCAATGCAGTCTCTTTATACGTTCACAAAACGTGAAGAGATGGCCGAGACTCTGCGAAGGCGATGGTGGGTCGATCCGCGGGTTGCGTACTTGCACAAACCAGATGCGGATGTGCAAATGATTCCGAAGTTATCGATGGCTTCGGAGGAGTTCGCTACGGCCCGAATAGCGCAACGAATCAACGGGCGGACAATGTCCATAGACTACGAGAATCTGCAACGGGAATCTCGGAGTTCCGTAGTATTCTCAAATCAAGAATTTGCGGATACATTTCATATGTACATGGAGAGAGTCTGCAACGAAAACCGAGAAAGCGCTGGAGGATTGTTTCATATCATTACACGCTTGAGCGACACATACAACTGGCCCACGCCTCATGAGCATTATCGGTCAACGTATTAGTAATATATAGGTTTTATTTTATTCCTTTCGGCATTATTAGACTATACTAGATAACATGCACATTTTGAAGTGACTATAGCAATAGTCTTAGATTAATATGTATTACATGCCTTTATAATTTGGGCACAAGAAGTAAAAAAATCTTATTTCATATAGCCGTGCAAAGAGCGACATTTTTTGAATTTTATATGGTTTAGGTTGTGGCATAGTTCCGATTTTTTAACTTATCAATGTGTTCTATTTCAAAATTCTTGTATTTCAGAATTTTTGTTAAAATTACCTCAAAATATCCTAATCCAACCTTATGATGAGATTTCCCTACACACCAATTTTTAGAGGTAGAAAAGAACTGTAGCATATTCAAATCAAGTGCGCGAATACTGGAGTTTAAAAATTGCCATTCCATGTTTTATTTTTTAGTAAACTGAATAAGATTTCAAATGATAATCCAAACCCAGGTTTAGGAAGGTTTTCATGTGTTCACTACATGTTGTTGAAAAAGCAAAATGTGTAAAATATGATGATCTCTAGGTTTTATGTAGAGAAGACGTATATCAAATTTTATGAGTTTGGGTTCGAACTTTTCGGATAGATCATAGTGCCCATGGCACAAAATCATACATAACCTCAACCATTTTATGTTTCTTGAATACAATTTAGCATTTATAGGAATTACCCCCATTTGAAACGCCTCCTCATGCCCGACTCCCTACTCATACAACATGTCTCCTATATCCCCAAAAATATCGTGGCAGTTATGATCCGGAAACATTTCAAAGTTGTTGGATTCTAGTGCAATGACCATAGAAGGAAACCAAAAGTTTGATTTCTAGTTGTGACCGTTGGAACTCAATTAAGACTTATTAAAAAATATGTTTACAAAATTTCAGAAACTTTGACCGCACATATTGAAAGATTATAGTGTGTGAAGTGAAGCAAATGGTTTAGGGTCTTCACTGCGTTTAGTGGATCCGCAGACTTTGACTTTACCTGGCGTCAAAATTTTGAACTAGGCAAGGTCTAAATCCACTACCTTAAACATGATGGTAGTTCCTTAGACAACAATTTCTTGAGGTAGAGGACAGGTGTAGCGTATTCAAAACAACCATGGAAGTAGTGGAGGTTCAAACTTTGCCAATTCAAACTTCTTTTTCTTGTGAACTTCATGTGTTTTGAATTACTAATCCGAATGGTCAATAAGAAGGTTTACACCACATATTAATGTAGAGAAAATAAAATGTAAGAAATACAAAGATATGTAGGTTTTATGTGAAAATTCATAAGATCTTTTGGTACCTCGCCCGACAATGAGTGACAATGTGTGAAAATGTTTGACTTGGGTTGGTATGCTATTTTAAAAAATTTCAATAAAGAGAAGACTTGTTTTTTCAAGGGAACGGTGAAATACATCGTTTCTCATAAGGTTTTCCATGACATTGTCATGTACATTCTTCTAAATATTTACACCTGAATTAGATGCATAGAAAAGTTAAAAGTTTGATTCAAACTTTGCATGTTTAGGGTTCATGCACGCTTTGACGACGTCCCCTTCCATCCAATTGTATTCTTTCCGTGTCCATCATCATATTATTGTTTCAAATGAGATTTCAAACGAGACACCTTACATGTCTTGTAAATGAATATCGCCATATATAACAAATTTGAAAACACAACCAACACTAACACACAAAAAACATGCATGAGATCGAATGTGATGAACATATTCTCTAGCCATAATCTACATCCAAAGTTTAGTCCCTAAAATGTTATTTTTAAGTACACTCCAAAATGTCAAATTTTCAAAACTTTTGTAACAATTTTTTTGCTTACATACCAGATGAAAACGCACCTAAAAAGCCCAAATCCGAAGTCGGAATTGAAAAAAAAATAAAAATTTGGAAGTTATTAAGTCGCTGTTATGTTAATTCTGCCAAAAAAACAGTTTCATCCACTGTGGATGAAATTCTATGCGGCGGAAGAAAATTCCCGCAGCGGATGGAAATTTCCGCAGCAGATGAAAATGTCCGCAGCAAATGAAAAACAGCGCAACGAATTAAAAACAAGCCAGGATTGCTATCTTGTGAGTGGCGAGCGGCGAGCGGCGAGCGGTGAGCACTGATTTTTTGCAATTTATTTGGTACTGTTTTTTGAAGAATTTGGAAAGGGTCGCCTATGGCCGTGGGTTCTATTAAAACTGTGTTGACATATGAAAAAAAAACTGAAATTTTCGACGACAATGTACTTGGACGTATGGAAGTATGAGTTTTTTAGGATTGATTGCAACAATTCTCACCTCATTGGAAGGGACGCTTATGGGTGAGGATTTAGATTTCAGGGTACCGCGACAAGTCAATAGAATATGAAATACAACAGAAAAAATTGAAGTAATATTGTTTAGGGTGGTAGGCAGTATCCATGTGATACTTAGTTCATACCCTTATAATACCTTGGTGATATCCATGAAATACCTAGGTGGAAAAAAATAGATACCATGGAGATACCCGTTGGGTCCGAACCACTCTAAATTGAAACAATCTAATTCTTAGCGAACGGTTGTTTAAAAAAGAGCAATGCCTAAGATACAAAGCCTATAAACTTAGAGGACATGTAACCAAGTTACAAAGGTTTTTTAATTATGAATCAAGTTTTAAATCGTAGATAGAACGATATCTTTTAATATCGAAGCATGCCGTACGATGTTTTACGTAAGACATACGTGAAAAGAAAGGGATTTTGACAGGAATGAAGATGATTCACGATGGGACAATATTGAAGACAACCAGCTGGTAGTGTGATGGTAAACAAAGCAATAAACCAATGCAATGGAATCAAGATTCCTCCGCGAAAAGTCAGCTGGAATCACTATCGTCAGAAAAACTATCACTACGCTCCGAGCCACTAACGTAAGCCTCCCCATCTATGAACGGACATGTAGTAACTCTACGTGAGACTACCGTTTGAAGACGTGGAGGGGAATGTTGTGCGGCCATGGCGTCTGCAACCTGGGCATCCCAGGGATTCAAATGGAATCGTCGTGTGGGGCTCTTCACCTCCAATAATAATGGAGACAACACTCCAACATGAGTCCTTGACAATGATGCCATCAACGACGAAGGCCGACTGCACAAATTAAAGTCTCGTTAAGAATTTAAGCTTGAGACAAGCTAGAACTAAAACCACATTCCAAAACTAGAACCGAATCAGGGTAGGACTTACTCACAACGTCTCTTGGGGACGGTCTTCACCTCTGGCTCGTCGTCATCAACCTCCAAGGGGCGCTTGCGAGAGCCCTCTGCCACCACCGGTGGCGGTGCTGACTCGACCTCAACAATGTTCGGGACCAAAGGAAGAAGGACTTCATCCACCAACTCTCGGTCCTCCTCCAGTGCCAAAATGTGCCGCTTTAGCGCCTTGCAGGCTTTAATAGACGCCCCTTCATTCAAAAAAACAAATCATACGATGTTAGCTATGATACGAAGGTAAAACTAAAGAATTTTGTAATGGAATGAACTAACCTGTAGATGCTGTGAGATCCAAGACAATGTCCTCGTGCTGTGTGCAGAGATCAATCAGAGCCTCCATGAGGTTCGTAGACTTTTCGCGAGCACCACGCCATGGTACGTCGCTATCGGCCCTCATAGTCAACGTCTCATGAGTAATGAGATTGGTCATGTGACCATCTGAAGACAGATGAATCCCGTCTCTTTGCAGCTCCATCTTATCAAAGAATGAGAAAGGAATCGCGGGATCCAGTTTCCTCACGAAGCACTTCACAAGAAAGCACTTGTGAGTGCGCCCAGGGTGGCCATCGCGGAAAAGTGGTAGCCCGTTGATGGCAAACCACTTTGTCTCCTCGACAAATCTTGCCCAATCGGCCCAGGCTGAAAGTTCATTGGAGATGAACTTCGAATCCGGGTAGAACACGATAAGCGGCGCCCCGTCACGAAGCAACGCCCCAACTATCTCAAATGCCCGGTAAATCCAATGGGATTCTTTCTTCCCTCCGTCTGATAATCGGGTTGGAAGCTTGTTCCAATTTGGTACGTCGATGCCGCCATCAATGTCGGGGACCGGTAAATCCTCTGGTACGTCCAAGAGTACCATATCCGCCAAACCTAGAGCACAATCCAGATCCTCATGTCGCCGATGGCGTGAGCCCGAGTGCTCCTTCAAAAACTTGCGAAGCTCCTTCCAGGCCTCTGGTTCGTCATCCTCCACAACGACGCTGTCAAATTGAGACATAATGGAGAGGGCACTCTCACACATCACTTTCACAGCAGCAGAAGACTGAGGAAGATCAAATAATGGTATCGAATACACTGTCTGAGAGGGCTTCACATCAAAGGTAGAAGGTCGGCTGCTAGCTGAGGGTGAAACGCCCATCGTCAAAGTCACCGCAGGAGGGACTGCGAATCCCCCCAATCCCCCCAATTGAGTAAACAGCTTCTGGGGACCTTCCTTTGCCACCAACGCCGCGAACTCCTTGTACCTCTCCTTCGTCTCTTTCTTCTCCTTCTTCGAACTCTCCTTCTCCAGCCTTGCAGCCTCCCTCTCTTGTTCCTTGATTACTGCCTTAGCGGCTTTCTCGGCAGCCTTGGCTTTGGCCTTCTCGGATTGCTCCTCAGACGCTGCCAACGGAGCCGCCAACAAGGGAAGGACGCTGCCAACCACAAGAGGCACCGCCATGGACTCGCATGCCACTCGAAGCTGGACCTCGTCTCCAGGTGTGGGATCCACCTCATGCATCTCCAAGTACCACGGGCATTGGAGGAGGTGGTGAACAGAGAACCGACGCCTCTGTGAATCTGTGAAGATACACTCTGGTGCAGAAGTATCTATCCACTTTGTGAAACGGGTGGGTAGATCTCCGGGCAACAAGGATCCCTGTGCCACGAGCACCCTCCAAAAATATCGCATCACAGCTCGCTTCAGAGCCTTCTCGCATCCGTCTTGCGCCATAAACTCCTCGCCCTTCGTGTAGGAGCCCCCCTTGCCGATGAGAGTACAGAACACCTTTGTCCACAACGTCATGCTCTTTGCCTCAATCCATTTCCCAAGGCAGGAACGGGATTTGGAAGCCCGGCAGTCTGGAGGACAATGTTGTCCTCAAGAAGAATCTCTGCGTAGAGTTTCTCAGACTCTTCTTCTAGCTGTGAAACGAAATCCACATAGTTAAGAATTGATGATAAAGATAACATTCGGAAATAATGAGAATATCAAGAAAAATTAAACATTACCCCAGCCCAGAACGCTGCCTTGTCAATCCAGCCTCGAAGAACCTTGTCAGACGCGGGCGATGCGGGGAAGTTATACTCCATCCTACTGCCCTTGCTCATGTTCCACCACCTGCACCAACGCGTCTTGAACTTCGCAGCTACCCTAGCTGTAGCGATGAGCTAGAGTTTTTCGGGAGTCATCTCGGGCCGCACCTGATAAACATCATAGTGCCGATTCACCTATACTCCAATATCAATAATTAGAGTGGACTCTACAAGGTCAGAAGTTAAAAATTCGATATCGATAGGAATGGAGTATATACATATACCCTACCTCCTTGAAGAAATCCTCCCCGTTTGCCGGGTTGGCAATTGCCAACAACCGAGTGAGCATGGTCTGACAAGTCGTCTTCTTCTTTTGTACAGCCTCAGTGCAGCGGCTCACCAACTCTGCAGCACTTCCACGCCGATCCTCACTGACACCCGTGACCAAGGTATCCTTAAACTTTTGGATCTGCTCCTCTTGAACAGCAATCAGGTCCCGCTGTGGACAACATAAGGTCGTGATCAGTATCAATATTCTGAACTAGAATATTGAAGGGAGAGTAATGGCAAGAGCTACATGTTCATCATAATCATAACGTACCTCAAACATGAGCTTCACAAATGCTTCGAGAGTCATATGATACCACTTTCGTTGTCCCTTCTTTGACCACTCAAGGACACTCAGTTCGTAATCATCATCGCTGATGAGCCCCTTTAATTGCTCAAACTCTAAGAGCCCGAAATGCTGAACACGCTTTAGATCGTGAGTGAGGTGTTGCACAACGTGGTCTGATTCTTTTTGCCTTCGACAAAAGAGAATTTAAATGTCAAAAAATGAAGTACAATGGTGAAAGCAGCTGAAACAAACGAAAGCCAGGAGTATCTAAGTTCGTGCGCACCTGTTCAAGTCGGTCATCACGTTGAGCAAGATGTGTCGGTTCTCGATAGTTGGCTCAATCACCACGGCTCTAACGGGCACATGAAAGCTGACATCGGATGGGTGCAGTTGGGATATCACCTCTGTCCAAGCCATATGGCGATGATTGCCATCCCACACGAAGAAGAATTTCTCTGAAAACGCCGAGTACTCCGGTCGAGTCTTCAACAGCTCCTCAAACTTCCGGTCCTCTTCAATCCAAAGCTCTGACCATGATGACCTGTCTACTGGTTGCACCCGCTTCTCGACAAGGGAGAAACTCCTCACCGACACATAAAAACAAGCAGAACCAGGCCGATACCCATTGATGAACTCCCCCTTCAACTTCTCGACATCACTTCTAAGAGGTAACCTCACCTCAGTCATGGGCACCATTCGGCAGAGAGGAATTGGGAGATCACCACCGAAAGAGCAAATGCTGCTCTGTAGGATGTCGTATGAGGTCCCACGGATGGACCTCCGCAAAGATTGAAGTGTTGGAGCTAGCCCATGCTCATCAACAAGTTCACCAACGCGTTCTTCGTCCTCTAGAATCTCAAGATCCTCACGCGAAGAGGAAGCTGTGGGTCCCAAACTCTCAACCTGCAATAAGTATGCATAAGAAATCCAAGCAACAAACTGCATCCACCTGTCACATATACTTGAAATGAATCTAGATATATATCTAGACCAGACCAGTCAACTTAATTCTGCCGCATGAATTGCTACTTGTATGGCAAACCATGGTCATGAAATAGCTCGGTACGAAACGAACCAATGACCCATCCACACCCCAGCCTAGACCTCACCATCCATCCCACACACACTCCCCACCCCGCCTACACACCCCAGCCTCCCACCCACAATCCGCACTCTCACTCTCACGACAAGCTGCACGTTCCCAGCTCATAGTTCTGGATCATCGACGCAAGAATTATCGAATCCATGAACATAAGAATGATCTCATGTTCGTGACCATCAAAGGATAGAATGATATGCACGCGCGTCGACGACTTTAGCCAGCAGGGATAGGACTCTTGAATTTTTACGAAAATCAGTGACCCCTGAAAATGGCTTTCGGATCCGAAAGCCATTTTCGGGGGTCACTGATTTTCGTAAAAATTCATAATTCCCTCCCCTGCTGGCTAAGGTCCATCGCGCGCCCACGAGCAACGACGAATCTAGCATGAATGCATGCACACAAGGCAGTGCTCAATACAGTCTCTTACCCCTACCCCCCCCGGCCTTGAGATCAACAACACTCAAAGACTAGAGAATGTTTTCCCTGGACCACCCCTCGCACACTCCCACGTCGAGCCCCACCCACACATCCCAGCCTCGCACCCACACTCCCCACCCTTCCCTCACTCACTCATCACCCTCCCACCTACTTTCCTCACCCTCACTCCCTCTCCTATATGCATGATATGAGCTTATAGACCTCGAACACTGATGCAATAATTTCGGAATCCATGAAACCGATCCTGTGATCGTGATCACCACAGGAATGAAAGATATCCATGCGAGTCAAAGACCTTAGCCAGCAGGGATAGGATTCTCAAATTTTTACGAAAATCAGTGACCCCTGAAAATGGCTTTCGGATCCGAAAGCCATTTTCAGGGGTCACTGATTTTCGTAAAAATTCATGATTCCCTCCCCTACTGGCTAAGGTCCATCGCGCGCGCACGAGCAACGACAAAACTAGCATGAATGCATGCACACGAGGTAGAGCTCAATGCAGTCTCTTACCCCTACCCCCCCCGGCCTTGAGATCAACAGCACTCACAGACTAGAGAATATTTTCCCTGGACCACCCCTCGCACACTCACACGTCGAGCCTTACCCAGACTTCCCAGCCTCGCACCCACACTCTCCACCCTTCCCTCACCCTGTCATCACCCTCCCACCCACTCTCCCCACCTTCACTCGCTCTCCAATATGCATGAAACGAGCTCATTGACATAGACCTGGATCACCGACGCATGAATTTCTGAATCCATGAACACGATCTCATAATCGTGACCATCACAGGAAGAATAATATGCACGTGCGTCGAAGACCACAGCCAGCAGGCATAGGAATCTCAAATTTTTACGAAAATCAGTGACCCCCGAAAATGGCTTTCGGATCTGAAAGCCACTTTCAGGGGTCACTGATTTTCGTATAAAACCATGATTCCCTCCCCTGCTGGCTAAGGTCCATCGCGCGCGCACGAGCAACAACAAGACTAGCATACATGCATGCACACGAGGCAGAGCTCAAACCAGTATCATACCCCTACCCCCCTCAGCCATGACATCAACAACACTCACAGACTAGAGAAAATATTCACTAGACCACCCCTCGCACACTCTCACGTCGAGCCTTACCCACACTTCCCAGCCTCGCACCAATACACCCCACCCATTCCTCACCCACTCATCAACCTCCCATCCACTCTCCCCACCCTTACTCCCTCTCCAGAATGCATGAAATCAGCTCATTCCCCTGGATCACCGACGCAAGAATTACCAAATCCATGAATACGATCTTATGATCGTGACCACCACAGGAATGAAAGATAAGCACGAACGTCGAAGACCTTGGCCAGCAGGGGAGGGAATCATGAATTTTTACGAAAATCAGTGACCCCTGAAAATGGCTTTCGGATCCGAAAGCCATTTTCGGGGGTCACTGATTTTCGTAAAAATTCATAATTCCCTCCCCTGCTGGCTAAGGTCCATCGCGCGCGCACGAGCAACGACAAAACTAGCATGAATGCATGCACACAAGGCAGTGCTCAATACAGTCTCTTACCCCTACCCCCCCCGGCCTTGAGATCAACAACACTCAAAGACTAGAGAATGTTTTCCCTGGACCACCCCTCGCACACTCCCACGTCGAGCCCCACCCACACATCCCAGCCTCGCACCCACACTCCCCACCCTTCCCTCACTCACTCATCACCCTCCCACCTACTCTCCTCACCCTCACTCCCTCTCCTGTATGCATGATATGAGCTTATAGACCTCGAACACTGATGCAATAATTTCGGAATCCATGAAACCGATCCTGTGATCGTGATCACCACAGGAATGAAAGATATCCATGCGAGTCAAAGACCTTAGCCAGCAGGGATAGGATTCTCAAATTTTTACGAAAATCAGTGACCCCTGAAAATGGCTTTCGGATCCGAAAGCCATTTTCAGGGGTCACTGATTTTCGTAAAAATTCATGATTCCCTCCCCTACTGGCTAAGGTCCATCGCGCGCGCACGAGCAACGACAAAACTAGCATGAATGCATGCACACGAGGTAGAGCTCAATGCAGTCTCTTACCCCTACCCCCCCCGGCCTTGAGATCAACAGCACTCACAGACTAGAGAATATTTTCCCTGGACCACCCCTCGCACACTCACACGTCGAGCCCCACCCACACATCTCAGCCTCGCACCCACACTCCCCACCCCACCCTCACCCACCCATCACCCTCCCACCCACTCACCCCACTCTCACTTCCTCTCAGTATGCATGATTTGAGCTCATAGACTGGGTTCACCGACGCATGAATTACCGAACTCATGAACACGATCTTATGATCGTCACCACCACAGGAATGAAAGATAATCACGCGCGTCGAAGAACTTAGCCAGCAGGGGCAGGAATCTCAAAATATTACGAAAATCAGTGACCCCTGAAAATGGCTTTCGGATCCGAAAGCCATTTTTAGGGGTCACTGATTTTCGTTACATATCATGATTCCCTCCCCTGCTGGCTAAGGTCCATCGCGCGCGCACTCTTGACAGCAAGACTAACATCCTTTCTTGCGCTCAAGGCAGAGCTGGAAACGAATTCAACCCCGTACCCCCACAGCCAAGACCTCAACGAATCACACAGTCTTTGGAATTTATTCGCTGGACCTCACAACGCACACTCTCACGTCGCGCCCATCCTGCACTTCCCATCCTCTGACCGACACTCTCTCTTCGTGCCCGTGCAACACCACAGGAAAAGCGCACCAAAACCCTAACGAATTCTCCCAGATCAACCAAATTACAAGGAATGGCAAATACGGAACACGGAGATGTGAAGAAGACGTACTTGAAGTCCTGCCATTTTCTCCAGCTCCGAATCTGTTGCCACCAAACTCCGCCGCTTACTCCCCGCGCACGCAACCTGCAAGGACAGAGATTTTCACTACATTCAGCAACTCCGCCATGAAGACTAACAAAATTTCAGTGAACATCTCCCGAGAAGCAGGTGTGAAAACATGAGAAGTTCTCGAATGCTTGAAGAACCGAACCCGGATGAAGAAGGAGATCCTGAACCCTGCTCGAGGTTGCAACGTGAGCCGTCTGCAGATGAGTGACTACCGACCGATGAGACGAACCAACGGGCCCCACATTAATCCTAAACCCTAATTATCGGAGGCAGTATGGCCTTTTTGGGAGCCCAATATCGAATATGTAAGGTTCTGAAACCAAATATGTGACGTATGTCATTAATGCACTGATTCTCGGGAGCTCTATAACAGGTCGGTAGCTCATTGACTAAACTGAACCACGACGATAAGAGTCACTCGTGGTCTTAGAATAGGTACAAGAACGGGAACTGATTGATCGAAAATTTATCTAATTGTGACATACCTGATTTAGTGGGTCCCTTTGAAGTTCCAACAATTTGTCCGCGAGGTCCTCAACGCTTCTTCGATGAGACGTTACTCCTTTGCCGGATGCCTTTGATGAGGAACCGTCTCCGACCAGTGTGGGTCGTGATTGATTTCTCAGCCTCCCGTTTTCTTCGCTTGAGTCACTATTTTGGCAGTCACTATTTTGGCAGTCAGAATGGCCTTCACTGTCTTCAGAACCTTTATCCACTTGTAACGAGGTCTCACTGGTACTAGATCTTTGATACATTTTCCTGGAGTTTCCTTCTATAGTGTTTGCCTCTTCAAAATGCTCATGAATACTTACGATTGTGCAAGACTCCTGATTATCAATACAGGATGCCAGAATCAGATGAACCATTGGACTCTCTTCTATTCAGCCACATAAAATGATCTAAATATATTGAATATTTAAACATACCTGAATCTGTGATTGGACTGGCTGCGGTCCCTGGTGGATACTTGACAAAGCCCGAAAACGTTCGCCCGATTCCGATGTATCGACTTCCAGGTTCTGAGCAGCCAACAATGACTGTTGTCTGCGCCGATCCTTTCGAGCCCGCGTCTGCTTCGGATTGGAGAAATTGGTACTTCGCTTCTTCCGGCCACCTATCTTAGTCATCATCTACAAGATAGCCAAACCACTCATCCGCACTCTCTTTTAACATCCGAGCCTCCTTATGCATCCAAACAACTCAGTGCAATACTCCTGCGTTGCGGTGATAGAGCCCCTCTTCTACTCAATCTTGCTTCCGTTTACACCAAAGATCTACTATTTAATATTAAGCTCTTCTCAGATCTAGTTTGTTACACGCTGTCGCAAAGCCCTACAGTAGCTCTCCAATATAATCCGCTGATCCATCCGTCAATTACGGGGCACAATTATTGTTAAGCATCTTCATGTTTGGAAATATACGATCCGGAAAATCTAAAGTTGTATTCATTATGTAACTAGAACAAGACAATTAACAAAATTGGTAATCGGTATTCCAGCTCACTCCTTTCTTAATCCAATTTAATCTGGAAGATAGACTAGTGTCATTGTACACTCAAGCCACCAACAGGCTAGAATGGAAGCACTCTCTATAGATTTAAGTATTTCCGCCGTAATTTCACTCATTCGTAATTTATAGATTTCCACGTATGTTGCTATATATAAGAAAATATATTCTCTCCGTAATCAATTCTTTACCAGTTCAGTATTTGAACAAGCACAGCAAGCTAGTTCTTACTCTCTTTCGCAATTCAGTTGTCATTGCACCCCACCCTCCTTTAACACCGCCTCTGATAGTCGTTGTGCATGGCGTCTCTTACTTCTCATCAAGGCGGTGCTCCACTTGTCGTGCCCATTGGCGACAATGGCACAGCCAGTATCTCCGAGTCAATGCTATGTGTTCGTTTTGGTTATCGGGCTGGCACAGTCCACATTGAACAAGAGGTCTATGATAGCAAAGGTATTCATGAGCAGTCCATTTATCAAGTGAAAGACAGTGACATTGGAGGATTTTTTTGGAGCTTGTGTCGTGGTTCATTCAAAGTATTTGGTGTTACAGATGTTCAATTCGCCGCTCATGCGTCCGTAGCCGTCATGACTCCTCCGACCGATTCTGGTGATACCGTACTCGTGCCCGGTTTAGGCACTAGGTCTAACCCAAGCGTCCATGTCCTTAGCGATACAGAGGAAGATGAACTATCTGATGTGAACCTTGCAGAGTCAAAGATCCCATGGACCTCAGCTCATGAATTAGGTACTCGTACTAATACTAAACTGGTTCCATCATATGCTCAAGCGTCTCCGTCTTATTCCTCAGGTAAGCCCCCCGTTTATCCTGGCTCGCGCAACGTCAGGAGCATACTAATTCATGTACGGCATACCTGTAATAGGAAAGGGTCCAGGTCTGAGTTGTCTAGAATTGATATCGATAGTTTCGATTTGAAACATGTTAAGTATTTGCCTCCAATTTGTCTGGGGACGTGGTATTTGAACTTCCACCGCTCCCAGAGGGTATTCCTACACAGTACGAAGGGGGCCTAGATGGAATGAGTAAACAGCACGATGGTCACACGTGGTGCAAGACAATGACTACAAATATCAAGAACGATTTTGGTCTGACGTATCGAAAATCTGTATGTACGGGGCATCTACAGTGCCCTAACATCAGTTGTGATTATCAGTCACGAAACGGTGGGCGCTCAAATCAGACCGAGTGGAGCGGGTTCGCGTTCACTCCATTTTCAGTGAAGGGAGCACCATCCGAGAAATCTACGCTCTCATGTAAGGTTTGCCAAACCCCTCCAATTTGTCTTGCTCTTTGTGATGCACGTATATACTACGTGACATCTATCGATCACGATCGGACGCGCGCTGCAATTCATTTAGGTCATCATCTTCATCCTATCTCGAAAGGTGTAGATCAAGATGCCATGGACGTCATGCACGATTGCGTAGCAAAAGAAGTCCAACGTACGCCCAAGGCTACTAATTCTGCAATTGTCATGGCCGCGAGCAAGAATTTCCTCTCCGACTACCTGATCCGTCCACAGTCTAACTTGCCCAACCTTGAAGAAGCATCTTTGGATGCTGTCCTCGATCAATTCGAGACCCTTTCGTCTCCGAATATAAGGAATCTAGTGTCCACGTGCAAGAGGTTCTACAGTGGTGGGAAGGGTGTAATGGACAACATCATGGAGCTGAAAGAGTCGTCGAAATTCGTGTTCATTCACGAAAACAAGTTTCCCGGCCAGTCTCAAGGTAAAGTATTCCTTTTCAAAATGTCTGTCGACCAATGTGGAAGTGGGGTAGACCTCGTTAAGCGTATGCAACCCGGAAATGACCTTGAAGATTGTTGGTTGATGTTTGATCATGTCAAACGGGTCAAGGATTGGACTACCATGGCATGTCATGTGTACGACAGCAAGTACTGTAAGGTAATGACAATCGCCATGTGCGATATGCAATCCGAGGATGCTCAAGCACAGCAGTTGTTCTGGGAGAATCTAAATGATACAATGAGACAACATGGCCTAGAAGATGTGAACTTCAAAGGCTTCATGGCTGACAGTGCTGGTGCGAATTGGCATGCCGTTCGACGAGTTTATGGCAGCGGCGACAAGGACAAGCCCATGGATAATAGGGAACGAACATGCTTATTCCATTGGACAAAGTGTCTTCAGCGTGCTACCTCTAGAAGTATTCTTCCAGGCTTCCAAGAGCAACACATTGCCCTATGCAAAATCTGGAAAAATGCGAAGACCCGTGACGAGGCTGAAGCTCAGTACAACGTCATTCGAGCGTGGTGGTTGTCCTCTGGTGCCACTACCGAAATCGGACGTCGTTATCTCGAGGATTGGATGGCATTTTGGCACTTCCGTTATCGACAATGGGGCGGCGCAATGCAGCTTGTAAGTGTATTTCAGGCTTTATATTGTTGACATTCCAATAGATTCTTCAGTGTTATCAGCTCCTATTCATTGAAAAATGTTGCTTTTCCTCAGGATCTCACGCTTGACGAGAGGGCTGACATGCCTTCCTGTAACCTTGCCGAAACAGTCCACAATCGTTGGCTCCAACAATCCGGAAACACAATGACGTGTCTATACGCAGCAACCGTAGACGACCTCATCCGTGCTTTTATGCAGATTACTTCGTATCGAGCATGGTTGAAGGGCGGTGCGTCGGGAAAAGGTCCGGACAAAGGTACGCTTCGGTTGCGTTCCGCACAACGTTTGGGTGATCCTAAACTCATAGCTGATGCTGTTAGGAACTTCCCCGGAGCTGAGGACTTACTAACTAAGACATGCGGCTTAGAAGGTGCGGAGGTTTTTGGATCCACGAAGCGCAAGCTTGACATGCCACCCGGGTCGTCCCACGATTCGCACAGGTCCGATACGGTGAACTATTCAATTTCCCGTGATGGTAAAAGGGTGACTCGGGCTCGCATCGAAGACGCCCTTGGAGGACAGGACTCTGGTGTCCAACATACAACCTCCGTTCTCGAATCAGACTGTGATCCGTCTAAGTGGCACATTGCTCGGCTCCCCAAAAAGTCAGCTCGAAAATGCCAAGCATTGCAGGCTGACAGTGGTGAGCCTTGCAACACCAAAGTTTCACGTGGAAGTCATGGAACTCCTGCCCCCACCTATTCGGGTATGAAGAAGGATTATAGATCACCCCGTAATGTTACTGCGGAGTTCTGGTTTTGTCCAGATGATGTAGGCCGCTGTGTAAAGGGGTCGAAGAAAGCGTTTGTGATGGATTGGCCATCAGTTCCAATATCGTGGCCTGTGAAACTTGGCACCAATTTGACTGTGCATGAGGTTTTAGCATTGGAGGAAGTAGGTTTCCAATTGCAACAGCGTGGGGCTCTTTCACCACGACGACAATTCCAAGTGTCTATGGACATGCCGCTTCCGCGATCTCACTTCCCCATTCCAGCAAATCCAAATTCTCACCACAGCTTTCGGAATGGCTACGCAATTCGTAGGACAACAGATGCTCCCACAATTGACCAACGCAACAAGTGGTCAAGCGCAGCTCTTATGAATAACTGCTACGTCTCGAATCTGTTAGCCATACCGTATCCGGGATGGGGATGCGTTATCACTCTTGACACGGGGAAGGACAAGTCTTATTGCGTCACGTTTACAGACCTCCCAGGATGTTCATGTCCAGATTTTTTGAAGATGCAATCCAAAGCGTTGGGAAAGAAGGGGCAATGGAAGTATTGCAAGCATGTGTATTACGTCTTACGTTATCTATGTAAGATGGATTACAAAGAGGACCTGTTCATGCATGCTCCAAGCTACAGCTTTAACGAAGTTATGCGCATTCTCGAGCTTGCTAACATCACTAAACGAGCGTGAGGAAGGCGTCGCAACCAGAATTATTAATATCTCTTGAATGCTCAAGAGGTCGTCATCTATACATCCTCGGTCCGTACCTGATTACATGACTGTAGCTGATGGTCATGAATTAGTTTAATATGTTATTATATTCCGTTATATTATTCTGAGCAGTAGAATCCTGTACTTAGCGTGTTCTATGGTTTAAGGTGACGATTTTATACATAAGTCATTAGAAATCGCCTATGCCAATATTCTGGGAATTGTCCTGGCGATTTGTGCGAATGATATGCATGGAAGGCAAAGGTGACTTTCGTGCATTTCGTAGTAAACATTTTCCCTCTCATGTAATTCGAATTTGGTACCGATTTAATACCAGTGAAATATCCACTTAATACCTAGGTGATTCCCGTTGATTCTGAAGATCAATATTATTATAAATTAGCAAGTACGGTCAAAAATTGTCCGCTTCGTATGATATTCTACCACAATGCGTAAACCCTATACCTATGTAAATATGTGCTTTTCATTCCAATATGGCACTTTACAAATTGTAGGAGCTTCATGGGAAAAAATTATGACACACCTTTCAACTAAAACAGGGGACTCTAAAAAACCGAAATAAAGAAAAAAACATGCAATTTCGCAATACACCACGGCTATAGGGTAGTTTCTAAAATTAGAAATTTATGGAAAATATGTCACCAAAATGGGATGATCTGCTGAAAAAATCACTAATTTCACTTTTTCCCCAAAAAAATGACCAAAAAAATCTAGATTTCAGGGTTTTTTATGTTCACCGCTCACCGCTCGCTGCTCACCGCTCACAAGATAGCGTCGCTGAAAACAAGCAGCGGATGGAAAAAAAACTACGGATGAAAAATCACCATGCGGAGGAAAATCAGAGTCCCGTTTAAATGTTTGCAGCGGATGAAAACATTCGCAGCGGATGAAAAGTAGACTGCAGATGAAATTTTGAAAACCTCATTATAATATTAAACTACATTACAATGGTTGGACTAATGCGTTTCGAAGCAAGCGCCAACCGCTAATTTGCATCTATAGAAGTTTGGTAGTGGTTCGCGCTTGTTTTGCAACGCATTATAACAACCACTTTAATGAATTCTCTATATTATTTAATATTAAGAAAAACAATCATTTCAAAATTACTTTTAAAAAACAAAAAGAGTAGAGAAGGAGCGGGTTACAAACGTTAACCCTTAAACGACATTTCATGGCCTGGGCGGGCAGCCCGAAATTGGATCACGGCATCTTCTGTACTTGGACATCAATGAATAGTGCACTTTTTGAACTTGGGCATCATGAATAAACCAATCAATGATGAGCTTGCACCCTCCTAAAGGTTATCAACCTACCTACCACAATCCTTTCAAAGCACAAATCACTCATACAAATTGTGATTTGAATTGTAAAATTTCACTTTGTGAATGCATCAAAAGAAGGTGATTAGAATGATATCAAAAAATATGTGAAAAGTTGAGTACAGGAAGAGCTACAGAGAAGATTCTGTAGAAACCAAGCCCCTCGGGCTGGCTCTGACGTTTAAGGGTTAAGTGTTTCTTAATAGTGTTCGTGATGATTCTTAACATTTTGCCATAGTCATTCGCGGACGATTTTCATTAAAGTGCGCATGTGCGCACATACTTGTGCGCCTGGCCCACGTAGCTTCTGAAGACTGTTTTTCGTCCAGAGATTGTTTTCTCAATCAAGGGCTGCTTTTCCATCCTCTGACTATTTTCATCCGCAGTGGCGGAAATTGTAATTTGGCCACATTATATTAATAGTGGATATCGGCTCTCTAAGTAGGGTTGTATTTAGTAGAAAAAATAAATTGTGTAGGAGGTTTTCCAAAAACCACATTCTTCTGTGTGTTTATAAAGCATTTTAAGGAAGTTCAATGCCTAACTCCGTAGGTAGATTGCTACGACAAATTTACTCGGACATCTAGAATCATAACAATTTAAAGCAATGAAGTATATGCAATCATTAATACAAACATGCATACATTAAATTGTAGAGGCATTCAAATATGAATAGAAAAAATGCTTATAGGAAGATTTTGTTGTATTCATTGATATTGTATAATGTATTTGGTATACCATTTCGTGTACTCTATAGAGTAATTTCCACACACTAAAATATCCTTAGAGCATAACTTATGCCCATACACAAAACATGACAAATCATAACAACAGAGTACAACAACTAACCCGCACCCATATTCACTGACTGTATCAATGCACTTTATCTACTAAACATCCAAATAACAAACCCTATCCTCTACAATAGCCATCTCGACCAAACCATTTTAATGTCGTTGATCCACATGTTACAAAACTGAACACATATAACAATCCTTCACAAAGTTCTGCTCAAGCAAATATCGATGGAAACGAACAAGCAAATAAACTTGGGAAAGAGGTCCTCAAAAAAACGCATGAAAATGCCAAAGACTTGTACGAACATCCACATGCTACCCCATACCACTTCCAAAAAGAATATTGGCCTCCAAAAGAGGATACCCCCATTAAGGTTCCGGTTTTATTCTTGAACAAATATCTCAAGACACAAGACCTCTATAACAACCTTGACACAATCAAATAAAACTTCCCTAATATAGAATAATGGGTTCGCAACAACAAAATAGACTATGAACTCTCTACGAATTCTTCGAAAAATTCCATCATCCCAAACTCACAAATAACATGCGTCATCAAATTCCGTAATAGTCGATATTTGGGAAACGCCCGAAATCAACTCTTATTTGGAATAGAAAAATTCCCATATGTAACATGCCCCATATGCACTTTCTCAGACGCCGACAAATCACTCCATGTTCTACCAAAAATGCCAAAACCATCACATACACTCCTTAATTGTCACAAGACATAACAAAGCAGTACGAGAAATTTGAAAACTATTTACCTCCCATAACAAATCACGATGATTTATCCTCATGAATGCCGGCACCTTTAATAACAAGTTACAACCCACAAGGAAATACGGTCCCCCCTTGGCTACTCCCGAGTCCCATGTACATGCGCAACATAGCGCTGTCTTTGTAACGCTAGACTCAAAGCCGACATACTTTGCATTCGGGGCCTACCATACAATGACCCACCATCGACCACATTAACCAAGAGTATACCATTCAATTTATCGAATTCACATATTGTAATGATAGATTCTCCCCGGAAACATTTGAAAACAAAATAAATGAATACCAACCCAGCAACCCCTTATTAATGACATCATTGCCCTCGGATGGAAAATGGACCCGCTTATTGTAATCACTGCCGATGCTCGTGCCACCACCTTTATCCCATCTATAAATATCCTTTTGAGATACCTTTAAAATCTCCATCGAAACAATTTCACACACTTTCAATATTATTAACACTGTTGCCATTCAACATGCCATGTCCATTCTACTACACCAACCCAAAATGGAAAAGAAACCAAGCCCTCCTTGACAGGGTGTCTGGTGGGCATGGTCTTACTGATGGAACGAACAGATTCTTTATACACGCCAGCCCCTTTGCGGAGTGGCGTTTCTCTTCTTGCTTTAACTTCTAGGTAATAAATAGTCAAGGAACTTTAGAGGTACAGGTTGAAAAAAAAATTTATTTAACATGTAATGATATGAAATACTCTTTAACTTTTATGAGGTGAATGAAAAGTTGGAATGTATAAAAATTTCTCATTCCACACATCCACTTATACTAAAAAATTACCAATAAAATTCATTTGGAAACATGTAGCATGCATTGTACATTCATCATCCACATTGACATGGCCGCAACGTAGAAATATTTAATAAACATCGATTAGAAGATCTTAAAAAATGACCTTCTAAATGTACAAAATAGTCAACATTGTTCTCACATGAAGACATTATCCACATGGATTACATTACACAGAGACCATGTATGATTAATCGGAATCTGAGTCAGTATCACGTCTTTGACTTGGCCCAACGCCACTTGAGTACGGCCCGCTTGAATAAACATCATACAAGTTATTGTATTGCCTGTTCATGTAGCGAGATTCATCTTCGAGCCTCCGGATGTACTCGTTTTGGCTTTGTATTGTGGCTTCATGCATTTGTCTTTCAAACTCGGCATCTTCGTTCTGACGAGGTGGAAACGTTGATGGAGGTGTGTTGTCTCTTCCATCTAATCTCCGGCCATATCCATCGTAAGGATGGCCATATACGTCGTAATAGACGTGTCCAAGGTTTGGAGTGTCGTGTTCTTCCTCTTTTCTGGGGGAATTACGACCAGACTCGTACGTATCCCTTGGATGCGTTCGCGTATAGCTCTGAGGGGTGTTGGTCCTTGTACCACATTGGCCGCCATCCAAAGAACGGCCATATGCATGGTAAGAACCGCCATATCCGTCGTGATAGACGGGTGCAGAGTGTGGGGTGGTATGTTCTTCCTCTTTTCCGAGGGAATTACGACGAGACTCGTACGTATCCCTTGGATGCGTTGGCGTATAGCTCTGAGGGGTGTTGGTCCCTGTACCACATTGGCCGCCTTCGTAGTAATGGCTGCCACTCCCCCCACCAAATGTTACAGGCATGGAACCCATATCATTGCCACGGTTGTAGTCGTTGTAGTTATGTCCCCCGTACTCTTCTGGAGGTGTCTGCTGTTGTTGGTGGGCATCGGGATCGTCCCCGGATCTTCGGTTTGACCAACGTGGCCAACAATCACTCGGTTGATTCCAGGTGGTTGGTATAAAATGGGCAGTTCGATCCATCAGGCTGACATTGCGGCCCGCCACGGTGCGCCAGTCCACATCCTTGTGTAGGACGATTTTCGCCCAAACCATCGCCATGTTCGAATACAACATGATCTCCGGCCTCGAGTTACGCACACCCACCGCAGCAGTGACCTCATGATATCGATGGCGGAAATGGTCGCTCAGACAATTGCTCGCTAGACCTTCGCGCCGCGGCCCTGATATCCTCGCTTGTGCCCTCGGCCACAACTTCATGAGGTGCTTCATCTTCACGTACCTCTTGCACTGGTGCAAGTCCACAACCTCTCTTCCTCGTCCTGCCATCCGAACTCCGCAACAACATCTGGATCGTCCGTTGCGTCCCAATCCATATCGGGCGCTTTGCCCTTTGGAGCAACGGGCCGGTTGGACCTTGGCATCTTCCCTAACTAGAACAAACAATTAAATGAATGAATGGGAATTAACCCCTAAAGTTCCTTGACAATTTCCCTCAAAAACTATAAGTGATACTAACTTTCAAACCACAAATCCAAAAAATAAAATAAAAATATGTCCACGAAGCTCTTATCAAAGGCAATGTAGAATAAAAATTTCAGAGAAAATTGAGTGGTTATCGAATTTTAGGAACCTGCCCCAAAATCAAGGAATCCACCCGAAGGAGATTCTAGTCGTTAAGGGGTTAGACGAATTAAAAAATAATAAATATCCCACCACTCGAGGGGGCGCAAGCGATTCGGCAGAATATGCCAAAGCGACCAGCTTGCCCACTAGAGTGTGGGAGAAAGGTCGGCCGTCCGCCTTTTATGCCGACCGCGAGTGGCGGACGGCCTCGGCGGACGGTCGGCGAATCGTCCGAGCCGTCCGAGCCATCCGATGGCGGACCGCCTCGGGCGTAGCGCCCGATCGGACGGCCACGATGCCGCCACGGACGGTCGCAGCCGTCCGATGGGTCGCGGCCGTCCGCAGCCACGGCCGTCGGATCTGTCTCGGCCGTCCGATCGGATCCGGCCGCAGAGTCCATCCGCGGCCGTCGGATCAGACGGCCGAGGTCTTCCGCGGGGGACCCCGATCGGTCGGCCTCCCCTCTTCGCTCCTCCACTTCCTTGAGCCCCCTCCCCTCCCAACTCTCTCCCCTCTCATCTCCCTTCCCTTGTCCTCCACTTCCTTTTCTGGGATGGTTGACTTTGCACGTGCAATCCAGATCTGGAGATCCAGTCACGTGCATTAATGGTCGGAAGAATGTCGGGAAGATTTTGTGCGCATTCACGCGGATATTCCATTGTGCGTGTGGAAGCACATATTTATATAGGGTGAAAGCAAACTACACCCACCCCATTTTGGGCAAAGACCATAGTGTGTTTAGTATATTTCCAACAAGGGCCTTTGTTGGACCGTCGTTGAATTTCAGCCCTTCATTTAAAAGTGCCTCTTAATCTGGGCCGTTGAGATTCTAGGGACGTTAACAGGGGGAAACGACTGCAACTTAATTTCATGGGACTGTTTGCTGGCACTCATGGAGACGGTCATTAATGTCCACGACGGCGCTGCATTCAAGCGTGACTGGGGTTGGTAACGATCCAAGCTCATTCGCGCTGTGTGAGCTGCGTGCGGACTGGGGGCAATGTGGAACAATCGTTGACATGTTGTTCGGATTGTACGCCAGGAGGAAACGCTGCGCGTAGTGAACGTGAATTACAAATCGCCGTGCGAAGAAGAGCGCGGAGGTCAGCAGCTTGTGGTCGGCACCTCCTGATTGAGAGACGCAATCTTCGGTTCCTAGTGATGTTTCAGAGGGCGCAATGTAGAGCAACGTAGGTAATTCAGAGAAGAAGCTGCGATTGGACTAACCTCGGAGATTTCAGCAAGCGCGCTCAGGCAGGTGCGCGCAGAAACATGGAGTAGTAGGTTCATAGTTGGTCGTTGTATTTTCGGGATTACGTGTACGCATAACGTGGATGGTGTCTAGGGTTTTCTCACATTGCTGCTTTTGACTTGAGGGTCTTGCATGTTCGGTTTAGTGATCAGTTGATGTTGCAGCTGACCACGATTGATGTGTGGCTGTGAAGGCACGACAGGGCAGGTGAACTATGGTGGCCTAGAGGTCGTTCGGCGTTACCGAACACATTGCCATCAAGCACTCAGTTCGGGTAAGCTTTCCACCGTATGCGTTGAATCGTGATGCGCGTATGTCACAGAATTGCAAGGTTTAGATTTTGCGTGGTTCTATTACAGCGCGGAAGCGCTGTCAACTTTGCCCCAGCTCTGGTGTCGACTTTGCCCCAGCTCAGGTGTTTACGACTTTGCCCCTAATGGGCACTACTCCTGGAAAAATTAGGGACTTCAGTTACATGTATTCCTTAACCTTGGGCCATGGCTATTGCTACTCGTGATTATCTTAGTGGAAACACGTCCAGTTTTGGTTTTTTGTGATGATTCTCTCTTGCATTTGTTACAAACTAGTAGAATTCTTGTACTACTTCACTACCTACTGCGATGCTTGTTTCATATCAGGTTCTACACAAATTGAGGAGAGAAGGAAAGGATCAGCGTTAGCATCCATGCGATCAAGCAGCTGGTTCGGGTACAAATTCCTCAACCTTCTGAGTTGGTTGTGATGCACGAATGATGTAGGCTTTAGAGGTTTAGGTTCAGCGTGGTTCTGATACAGTGCGGAAGCGCTGCCCAATTTAATCCACCTATGTAGTTCATGAGCACCATAGACTAGTCTAGAATAAATAAGGGACTTAATGCACATGTATTCATTTACCTAAGGCCATGGCTATTGTTACTCGTAATTATAGAATCAAATAAACACCTACAGTTTAAGGTCTAAATGATTTTGTCATGTATTTGTTACAAACTAGTGGGATTCATTTGCGAGTTCACTAATTACTGCACTTCTTATTTCATATCAGATTCTACACAAAGTGAGGAGAGAGGGAAGCGATCAGCAGCCAGTTCAGGTACAAATTCTACCTTCCACGTTGGTTGTGATGTGCGTATGATGTATGTAGGATTGAGAGGTATAGGTTTTGTGTGGTTCTGGACCTCTGGTACAGCGCGGTCACGCTGCCCAATTTAAACCACCTATGGTGTTCACAAACACCGGGCACTACTCTAGAATAAATAGGGGACCCGATGCACATGTATTCGTTAACCGAGGGCCATGGTGTTTGCTACTCGTAATTACAGAACCTGGAAGCACCTTCTTGTTCTTTTTTTTAATGATTTTGTCTTGCATTTGTTACAATTTTGCTAAGCATGGGGTCACCTAATTAAACTCGACCCTGAAGAAGTTGAGGGTGTGGTCCTGATACTACAGAATACTTTACCCTAAATGATTATAGCAGTATGTTACTATACTATTAGACACTCTAGAATGGTGCAATGTAATATATTGGAGTGTATTTAACTATCTATTAGTTCAAATGATTTGTATGGCTGCGTTTCTGATTACATAGATTGCTATGTTGCACATTCCAAGCTAAGCTTGCAGGTGTGTTCAAGAGCCCTAGTAATTATGGGGAAGCAAGAAAGGAAGGCCCTGAAGGGGTCCAACAAGAGTGATGTATCACAAAGGAGATATGAAGTGGTCGCGGCAAGGGAAGAAAGCGAAACCGACGAGGAGGCACCAGAAAAGAAGGAGGCTACACTGGAGGACATAGATTTGAAGATGGGGGTAGCGCTAAGAGGACTGCCGCCCGATGCCTATACATACGAGGCGTTCAGGGACATATTCAGGTTGAATGCGAATGGCCTGAATCCTCATAGACATGGAGAAAAGCACGACGTTACGGAGGCAGACCTTGTGGAGATGTTTGGTCAAAAGCGCCAAGGGAAGTCCGGGTATTCCTTCAAGTATGTAAAGGACCCTAGGATTAGGGCGGCCATTGAGAAGTACTACTGTGTATGTTATCAGAAGCCATGTAGTCCTACCACTAAACTCATAGGGAGGGATTTTGCTATCGCCGTGGTAGCGGACGTGGTTAAAGGCGTTCAAGTTGACTGGGCCGGGTTTGGTGCTACCACCAACTACAACCAGCGTAGTGCCTGGCGGAAGAAAATGGTGAAGTTGGTAAATGCAAAGGTAAGGGCTTCTACACAGTGTGCCAATTTTGTGCCATTCCGTAGTTTTGCACTTCACGTTCATTTAGCATAAGTTATTAACAATGTGTTCTTGCCGGCAGGCTCGCATTACTGGCAAGTCATTCGCTGAGGTGGTGCGCGAAGAGGAGATTGGGAGATATCTTGAAGGACCATTTCCGGGCAAATTAGAGCAAGGTGAGTCCACACGCACGATCTTTGATGTGAAGTCGTCCCATAGTTCTTCTTGGATAACGCAGAAGAGGTGTGAGGTACAACACGTTAGCGAACTAGTAACGGTGGAGATCAAGGCCACCAAGAGGGAGCTCGAAAGCGTCAAGGAGGAACAAGCCGACAGCATGCAGCACATGTTTACCCAGGGTCAACTTGTGGACACCATGGAGGTGACATGGGACAACTTGAAGAAGCGGCTCGAGGTATGCAAGGACGAAGTTGAGGTTCAGGACCTACGTATGAAGAGTGTGTTTTACGGTGATATGCTCAACGAGGCATCTTCGAAGCATGGTTCTCTGAAGGTTGATTATGAGATGAAGAGAGACTTACTTGCGAGGTTGGTATGGAGGAGCGATATCTTAGAAAAACAAGCAGCAGATCTTGTCATGCAAGTTCAGATGCTGGATTCTGGATCGGCTGGCTTTGCTGTGTTTCCTCATCCCATGGTGTATGGAGAGGATACTGAGGGAAATGGATATAGGACGGTTTCGTACAAGACTTGTGCCGTATGTGAACTCCCGTTTCCGCACTCTGATGTGTTGCTCTGCAGTTGCCACCACGTGTATCATCCGTGGTGTGCGAGGATGTGGTTTAAGGATAATTTCAAGTGTGCTACCAATGACTGCGGAGTGGTCCATCCTTCTTGGTATACAAGTCACGGGTTCGGGGAGCTGCCGGTTGAGCTCCAGGAGCGGGCTCAATATCTAGACCTTGACGCCAGTAGAGCGTTGGCAATATCCGCGAGGACAATGGCCGCAAAGACAACACAACCTGAAATTGGTTAGTGCCTACTCCACGTAATTGTGCTCTCTATGATCTACTAGGACAGTTGTATTTAATAGTGCACCTCATTGTTTATGGTATATTAGAATGTCTTATTTGTAAACTTTAGCCATTGTCAAAATGTCAAAATGGATGGGATAGTCCTAGGTTTTACCACGTTTGTAGTTCAGTGGGGAGTAAATTAGTTGTTCATGCTACGTAGTATATGTGTCTCTAAGTTCTAGTACAATATTGTGTTTAGGTATACAGTTCTTGATAGTGATACATGTATTATTTACAGTATGTTATGGTGTACATAAAACATAGTGTGAGTCATATGTGCTCGTATATTTGGTTGAGGGATACTCTAAAGTACTAGAGAAAATGCCCTAGGAGTCCTACATATGTGCACCAATATAGTGCGGGCTGTGTGACAGTACAGTTAATACTGTGTGACAGTATAGTGCCTATTGTCTGAGATGTTGTGCATTGTGTCCAAGTAGTAGTGCATAGTGTCTTGGTACAAGTTTCATTCTCTGAGCTGTTGAGGCTTAATGTGTATGTAGTAGTAAATACTACTGAGATGTTGTGCATTGTGTTTGAGTAGCAGTGCGTACTATCCGAGTAGTACTACATAGTGTCTGAGTAGTATTGCACACTGTCTTAGTAGTACTGCATAGTGTCCGAATAGTAGTGCATGGTATTTAAGTAGAACTATATACTATTTGAGTATGACTGTAGAGTCTTTGATGTTGTGCATCGCGTCTCAGTAGTAGTTCTTGTACATACTCTGACTTGTTGTGTTTAATGTGCAAGTAGTAGTAAATACTTCTGAGATGTTGTGTACAGTGTTTGAGTAGCAATGCATGCTTTCTGAGTAGTAGTACATAGTGTCTGAGTAGTAGTTCACAATGTCCGAGTAGTAGTGCATAGTGTCCGAGCAGTAGTTTTATATATTGTTTGAGTATACCTGTAGAGTCTTGGATGAGTTGATTATAGCCTCTCAGAAGTAGTTTGTAGTGCTTGAGATGTCTGTGATTTTTATGTGCAGTGTACAATCGATTTGTACTGTGGTATGATGTGTTAGATTAATGGTACATTGTAATACTTTGTAGTGAATCTAGTGTTTGACTAGGAGTGCCGAGTCTTAGATGTGAATGTGCATAGTGTTTCTGGCTCTTAGTAGTAGTGCGTAGTGCTTGAGATGTTTGCCATTTTCAAATGTACTTTACAGTCGACTTTGATTTTAGTATGATGTGTTATATAAAATGCAACTTTGTAGTACTGTCTATGTTATCTGGTTTACCTTGTGTAGGCTGCTATTTTGCGTCTTCACGTGTCACAATCACATATGGAAACGACATATATTATGATACTATGTAGCACTGCGCAGAATAGTAGAATGAACACAATTAATCTTAGTTGATTTTGATCTTGCAGGTCCTTCGCAGCGATTCTTCAGCCCAAAGTCTACTACTACGGACATGTCTAGCATGGGGCAGACTAGCGCGGCAAAGGTCTCTTCTGCCCCCATTGTTTCGTCGCCCTCCCTCCGTGGTAAAGGTAGGGTGGATGGTGGGCCGTACGACTTCCATAAATTGGGGAGGTACGTTGAACAGTCTAAGGGGAAGGGTGAAAATGACTGTGTAGTCATAAGTCCCAGAAAGCAGTCCATAGAGGCAGGCATGGTCACTTCGTATGGACCAAATGCGGAAGACTTGGCAGCTCTTGCTGTTTTAAGCACACCAAGTCGAGCGGTGCTTGGATCAAGAAAGGGGGATGGTACAGGAACTCCAAGGAGAGCGTCGCATGCAACCACATCACCAAATGCGTCACCGAAAGTGCTAAACAGACTTTCGCCGGAGGATCAAGTTCAGAATACAAAGAAGGTGAGCATATTACAAGGCCAGAATGAGCCCTTTGCAAGGAAGGATAAGGCGCCCCGTTTTGCCGATTCACCAGTGTTGGATAAGATGCAGCTATCTTTGGAGAATCCGAATCCCAGCTTTGTGGATCATGCTTCACTGTCAAAGAACACGGTGGATTCTTTGCCGAAGTCCAGCAACGCCGAAGATTCTTCGCCAAAGTCCACCAAGGCTGTGGGACCTACGCCAAAGTCCACCACCGGCGTCAAATCCTCAGAGAAGTGTAGCAAGGGTGAGCGACTTGTACCAAACTCCAGTAAACGTGGGTCATTGCCTCTTAATAAGACATTGCTAGATTAGACAAGTGCAGTTAATGTTGATTTCTTCCATGATTAGAATTAAACACTCTAAAGTTCGGGTCTACATATGTACATAAGAATATTACCCTGTGTTATTGTTTGTGAGAAGTTAGGAGTCATTCTTATGGATTTTCCAGACGCACATGGTATTCGGAGGCGCCGATTTATAATATTTGCCTATCTTGCAGCAATTAATGAATCTGAAGGTGAATCCGATGAGCGAGATGGGGAGGACTTTGTGATGACGGAGGCGGCATTACGGGCGGAGTGTAATCAAAGGATCGCTGAGCTGAGGACGAAAAAAGCTCATAAGGCCGTCAGAGGCAAGAATTTCTCTTCCAATGTGGCGGAGGCTAATATTGTTGCACCGGATGCTAGCGTTGTTGCGAAGACAAACGTTGTTGCTGATGCTACGGTCGTTGCTGACAAAGACTGTAGAGCCCTGACGAGGGCTAAAGGAAAGGAGAAGCTGAAGACTCGCCATGATGGAGGTACCGAGGACATCGTTTTGGCTACTTGTGTAAAAAAGAGCTCGGGTAAGAGGAGGAAAGCCGACCCTCCAGATACTGAGGATGCCGGAGCCTGTGAAGGTGGCGAGCCAAGGGCTGCAAAGGTAAAGAGAACCTGTAGAAAGTAGCTTTATTCTTCACGTTTTTAATCTGAGATTGGTACTTACTGCGGCTCGTGCGCATTTTCCCTAGTGTAGCTTGCTTGTTGAGGTTGTACCGTCGGTGATAGTAGTGTATGTACATGAGGGAAAGAAGGGTGTGTGTCAATTTTCTGTTCTGGAAAGATAACTTATGAAGACCAATTCACCGGAAAAGATGTTTGTATATTTTGCTCAGGTATTGCTAATATTGGACTTGTTATTCTCCTCGCATTTCAAGTCCTTCTGAGTATTGCTGCCAACCATTTTGAGATTAATCAAGACTCATTTGTACTACCCTATTTTCATTACTGCGTCAAATATATTGGAGGTTAGTGCATCATACTATTGTTACGCAAACAATAGTATACCGCGGCGACCTCGGGTATACTGCGGTACATGCAGTATACTACAGTACATATCTTTGTTCCAGGAATATAGAGAAGTACACATCGGTTTTTGGAAGTATATTTTGTACACCAAAGTATATTCAGTATAGGAAAGTATACTTCATAGTGAATTGTAGTATACAACAGTGTACTGTATCGTAAATGCGTATACCATAGTATACTATGAGCTATACTAGTAGAGTGTTTCCTATACAAGATGTTACTGTAGAACTAACATGGGAATCGGATGGCCATATAATATGTTGGTCTAGAGTACTACGGGACACAGGAGTATACTTTTCACCTTGTTTCCTAAGTACCTACATATGTGTCTTGTATCATTGTTGTCGATAACCAACACTTCCAGTACAAGGGATATTATATATGAGTGGTTGTATAATACCGGACATTTTCTTTCTCATGCAGGGCGTTGAACTCTTTCGAAAGTCTTACGACTTATCGAATGGTGCTGAACGGATCCCCATAGACGTGGTTGTCAAAGAAGACCCATATCAGGGACCGGATGAGTTTCAATACATCGTAGAGAACTCATTTGATGGACTTGTTTGTGTAGAGCATGACGCGATTGCATCGCGATGGAATGGTTGCAAGAACTGCAGTACTGCATGCGGGGTGGGGAGGCGCAACACATGCAAGTGTGCTAATTTTGCTGCTGACTGTGCATTGTACGGTAGGGACAGCCTCCTTCATGAGCACTACATTGAAATGGTAAGTTGGTAAAGGGATTTAATATTTGCCTCCCCTTCCATCAGTTCCTTATTCATGATGCATCCCGATGTTATATTTTGATTAATAAATCAGTGATAATTTCTTGCAGGCCTTGAGGGAGACTATCCCACTTGATGAGGATATGTATGAATTCTGTGATAGTGACAATTGTTCTAATCGTATGCGAGGCCGATGTATTGGCCACGTATCGCGAACCTTCATAAAAGAATGTGGGCCTTCATGTTATTGCGATTCCGATTGTCCTAATCGTGTGGTGCAGAAGGGAATCACCAGGAAACTCCAGGTGTGTTAAAAGTTACTTGGTTCATCTATGGACATCCTTCTCCCCTTTGCTCTCCTTTGCCCAATACAAATACTATTTAAGGGAGGGCTAAATACAAGGTCGGGTATGTCGTGACAATCTGGTTGCAGGTATTCTGGGCCGGCACTAATAAAGAGTGGGGCATTAGAACCTTGGAAGATTTACCGACAGGTGCCTTTATCTTTGAATTTGTGGGAGAGGTGTTATCTAGGCACGAGTTGGATAACCGTAGAGGCGCGGATGGCAAGTATGAATTGAACTTGGATGCAGATTGGAAGTTGGAAGATGGGTTATGCAATGAGGAGTGTCTATCAATTGATGCCACCAATGAAGGAAATGTCTCCAAGTTTCTTAATCACAGGTTAGGCTAACATGAAATTAGCATTGCGCATGATGTTCGTCGAAAGTTTATTTCTATACAAGCGAGTGTAATGTTCATTTATTTGCATTCGGTTGTTTCTGTGCCCAAGTGTTACGATGCAAACCTGTTGCAGATTCCAGTAATGATTGAAACGCATTTCAGAGGCTATTATCATGTACTACTCTATGTTTACTCATTGAGATGTTTATCCTTTTAAATCAACAAAATTTGTTATGGAAGTTAAATACAACCACTGATCCAATCGTTCTTTCGAAGCAGGTGGCATTCTTTACTAACCAGCACATAGCAGCGGGTGAGGAACTCACATGGGACTATGGGATTGATTTTGAAGACACAACAAACCAAGTTCCCAGTTTTGTGTGCAAGTGTGGAAGCAGGCTATGCCGTGATCCTAGGAGTCGTCAACATTAGAGAAATTACGATATTTACTAGAACTCATGTCAATTTTAAAATTGGACAAATGTTCACTTCAGAAAACGTGGCATTCAAACGCACAATCACGCATAACTTTGATTTGAGGTGTCCTCCACATGTTCAACTATAGACATTCAACTAACCCTGCCGTCCATACCATATGTTCTACCATACTAGTATACACATTATACTTTCCAACACGTTCCATAAGATGGTACACCCAAAACATAATATTTTGGAACATACCATCCAATAGACCGGGGAGCTTCTATATTATTCCATTCTGTATACCAGACGTTCCTAAAATATATACCATGAGTGTGTTTTATGGTATATATAAAATCCTTCTGTTTATATACCATGAGGTGCTCAAATCCATTGAAAGCTTACAAACTCTCCATTGATGTCCTAATAACATCGATGGACTCATCAGGAAGTTGGTACACAGGGTCACCACCTTTGACCCTGTGTAACGCCGGAACCATTTGAAATTTACAAGCAATAACTAAAGTTGCATCTACATGCGCAGGTCTAGAATTTTTCAAAAATACGTAGGAGTTTGGACTGTTACCCCACTTTTGATAGTAAGTGCCTACAATGATGTGTTGACCGACTTCAAACTCACCTCCCCAAATGCACACAAATTTCTCCCTGACAAGCTGTTTTTGTCGTTGGCACTGTAGTATGTAGAACTCCGCGCCTTCCTGGTTACCCTCGCCCGCAGGAATGGCAAAATTGTCACCAACATCCACCAAGTCCCCAAGACTCTCGTCTAGAGCGTAGTCCCAAGCGTCTTCTTCTTCTTGAATCCGTTGCCCCTGCTGCGCCATTTCCCTCGCGAAGGTCATGTCCAGAGGCGAAAGCCTGACTACCCTCCACGGTTTCACATGTGCCACCTTCTCGCAGGCCGTCCATGTCCCATCCAAGCAATGGCAACAGTAACACGACAAATCGCGTACCATTAGTGATGTAGGATCAGCCACAGACACAGCTCGAACGGAATGAAACTTCCTCGATCCCGAAATGGTGTGACAATGGTGAGTATGTCGCCGATCCACAGCTGATACGGCAATGTAATGAAAGAACCGATGTGAAACAATTTTCCCTTCCAGAACTGAGCTCTCCACCAATCCACCTAGCTTCTCATCAAGGAAGTCCACTGCATCCTTGGCGTCCTGAAGCTTGCGCCAAGGGTTGTGGAGTTGCTCTGTTCGCAACGCTCGCTTCACTACAGCGCCCGCTCCATCCCACTCTCCTTTCCCATGGCCCGTTCCGAAGAAGCTCCACTCCATTTCACATCCGCCCGTTAGTCCTGGATATCTACTGACAAAATACATGGAGCGGGCCCCCTTGAACTGTCCTGCATACCATCACTCCACATGGAAAGAGTAAATACACCATACAAATATTGTTGTAGAAGCATAGCAGTATGTAATAGCCTTATCGAAGTATCTAACTATACATCTGCCATGTATAGGACAAACTTATATATTGAACGGGAGTATGAAAGGAGTAGAGTAGTATACTCAAATCTTGAGAGAGTACATACAACTATGCATGTACTATGTAAAAGCCTATACATAGTATATACTAATGTGTGAGTTGTGTTTAAATAACTTTGATACTGCTGGACACGTGCAAAGGAATATACAAGACTGTGTCATACTCTTAAAAGAGTATATATCAATACCAATTTAGTATGTCAAAGCCTTCACTTTCTATCTATATACACACTTGGTTTAGTATGTGTATAATTTAGCACTTCGGAGGTGTTATTAAAATCTAAGCACAGATTGTAATGGTACCAACTTAGTATGATATGCGTCTTTAGCAGTACGTGTCATCCTACACATACTACATGTATAGCTTCCAATTTGATATGTATGAACAACAGTTGGTTAGCAAAGGACCTCACAAGCATAGGTAGTATGAAGGTGAGTATATTAACTAGAGAAGTGGTATGATAATTGTATACAGTAAGGTATAGTACCTGCGCAGCCGTCACTCCACACCCAGTGCCTGTTGATCAAGACACCACGCTCGCGTAGCCACTCCCAATGCTTCAGGAAGCAGTGTTGAACAAATATAGTGTCGTGCGTCCTATCATCAGAAACGTAGAAGTGAGATTCCTTCACGACACTCTCAGAGCCAGGCACGTACCGGTACGTAATGTGCACCAATATGGTGATCTGGGATGAGTGCCAATGCATGCTTTGTATTTCATTTTGAATCTCAAACGTGTAGTTTTCTGCAAAATCCACGTGTGAAAGAATGACGTCTTCCAGAAGCTCCTCCATGCTTCTACGGCACTGCACATCCTGCCATCTCGCCACGAAGTTGTGAGTAATAAATCTGTGGAGCTTAGGCAACAAGTACTCAAAGAATTGTATAGGGGAAGTGTCCATATACACTTCCCCTATACGCTTCTTCGGCCTTGCATCATCACCAACGCCCACGACATGCATGTCGAAACGCCTCCACTTGAATCGAAACCCTGATCCCGCATTCTCGAGGGGGCAAATGGGCAAGGTATGACCCCCACAACTTGGACAATCACCCATCAAACACTCCAGACGGTGGAATTCCTCCTCATCTCCCTTTGGACAAACAACTGACTCCCACATCTTAGTAACTCCGTCTACGCTTGTCAAATGCGCTGCACATGAGACATCAAGCTCTGGACTACAAACAACACATCTACAATGGCATGAAATACTCGTGTGGAAACCTTTGGTTGTGTCTCTAAGGAACTGTAGACCTTGACGCAACAAGTCAAGTTCCACATGGTACCTACAACAACAAACATTTCTCTCCTTGCATTTCTTTACGAAATATGGTCGTAGTGTTTCAAATGCGCGCATACTCAAAGAGGCCTCCTGATGTGCTTGAGTATATCGCTCATACAACGAGGCCTGCCAGAGATACCAGAATGGTATATCAGTATCTCCATAGACAAGACCAAGGTATTTTTGAACGCATGTGAGAACTATATAATACCTTTCATTGTTTAGCAATATAGCACACTACATGTCATGAACAGTAATGTACATCCCTTTTAGTGTCTCCAATGCGGTCAGATCCTATAGAAGTGGTTTTAAGTGAACCTGAGTAGTATATCGAGGCCATCTCCAAGTATATACAGACATAGCTGAATGGTAACGACGAACTGTCCACATGATGATACACTAGAGACAGAAAAAAACACAGTGCATGTGTATATTCTAGGACCTGAAAAGCATGTCAAAGAGCTAAACAAAGTGCGTTCATACACTAGAGTGCCTTGCATTTTGGTTAAATTTTAGTGTGCACGGATGACAAGATACATGCACTAAACTTGTATTCTACACATTACCCTGATATGTATGTTAGGAGACTACACAGGGGACGCTGGCAGCATACAACTTTGCCCTCATATGTATGTTAGGAGACTACACAGGGGACGCTAGCACCATACAACTTTGCTAATAAAACATTAGGCATCAGCATCTCATGGACTACCATGTCATATTAACATACTAAGTACGTGTATATCATGACAATCACAGTGCTCTAAATCCTCTCAGAACGTATGGAAACACAATGGAGTCATGCGAATGTTTACCTGACTCTCAAGGAGTAAGTGTGTGGCATGTTCTTCGTAAACCTTGGGTCCCAACCGCTTTCTTCGGACATCCTTCTTGTTCGGACTCACGCGCGTCTCTGAAGACCACCAAAAAATGACAAGCTCTCTTGTACTGTTGGGCAAGCCCAACCTCTTTCTACGCTCAGCCAAGCTGAAAATAGAGGAACCAGTAGATTCCAGGCTTAGACGCCATTGTTTTGCTGCGGTAATGTTCTTAGGATTAGTGCCAAGAACCCTTGATAAGGCTCGCAGTCCTGTCGCTTCAGTATTAACCGCTGCCTCCAAAAGTGCGGTCTTCCTCACTAGTTTTTCTTTTGAGTGGGGAAGTTTTAGTAGCTGCAATTCATTTTTGTAAGACTGTACAAAAGCATGGCTAGCTTTCACGTCCCGATATTGCTCCGGTAGATGTGGAACAATCGACCTGTCAGTTAGAACATTTTCTAATACGGCCTCCCGAAAGGATGCACTTTCACCAACTGCCTCTAGCTCTCTTATAATGAGTTCCGAAATTTTTGAAGACACTCTGAAGATGTCCCTACGCCGTACTGGTTCCAAACTGGGATCCTCTGTGGCCAACAAACGCTGTAGCGACGTCTCTAGAGCTATATTTTTTCTTGCCCGATGCAGTCTTTGACGTACTGCAGCCCTCTCCCTTCGAAGGGTGATGTCATCAATGGTCATGGCTGACCTTTCTCCGGCAACATGCCTTGTCCCATCCCTCCTACTCCCACGGGCCCTAGTGGTAACCATACTGCCACACTTTGATGAGAGTCAGAAATATAAAGTATAGCATGTCCTGAAATTAGAGGCGTCACTACTAGTACCCTAAGCACACCATACTCAAGAAAGGAATTGATTTATTTCAGCAAGAACATGTGGAAATTCCAAAAAGAAACTTACAGTGCGTGTGCTTTTCTTTAAACTCGTAGCCAACTCAGCCGCACTCTTCAAACCTTAAACCCCGGGTTTGGAATCCGAGTTGAATGCATCGATTATCGTAGCGACAAACTCTGGTAGTGTGAGAAGCACTCTATTTTTTGCCCCTGGGTCTCTTCTGGTATGCCACAACTTAATGAAGTAGTCGGAGTACTGAACAATTGCTCGAGTATACAGTCCGAGCTCTGTAAGAGACCATTTCTCATCACTTAGGAACCTCTGGAAGAAGACCAACCACTTCAGTTAATTTCAAAGTAGCCTTTTCTTCAAGGCCAAGCAAAATAGACGCACAATTGAGAAACCCTACCGACAATCCCCCAGAAATGAGTAACGAACGACATACATGGCACACGTTCGCTGGACACCATAAGTGGGATAACGATTGAATTTTAGCAACGTCTTATAACAACATGCTCAATAATCCCAAAATGGTTAATAGTACGACCTCAGCAGAACTAACCTCAACACTTGGCATGAACGTATCCTCATCAACCTTGAAGATGCCCTCTAAATCCGAAGATGACTCTTCCCACGTTGATGATGGATCCTCTGGAATTGAAAGAATGTTGACAAATTTATTCATAACGTCTGAATTCCAAGAAGGTTCTCCAACTACTTTACAGTAGTTTTATGAGAATTTTAATACATGTTCTCTGTAACGGTGTACTTCCGCACGGATCTAAAGAAGTACCCGTAGCATTCGAGGTGGCCTCTGAATCCTCGGACTGGAATTGCAATAGTAAGAACTCAGTCTCTGAAAACTCACAGTACGTTTTATGTCATCTTCGAGAATACATAACAATTTTTTGAAAATGAGATGCCTAGAATTACATCATAAGATGAGTACCTGCTGTTTGAAATGGTGCAGATGGACAAGATTCAATGGAAGTAGATCTCACGTCAATCCCGAAGTCCTCTTCGTTAGCATACGTTTCTCCTAGTGCTAGCTCATAATCATCCATTGTCTACATAACATCAATGTAGAATAACAGTAATGCTGCATGTTAAAAATAGAGAGGGCAAAACCTATGGATTTCATGTCTGAATGTATTCTTCATCTCTTAACTTAGTTGAAACCACATCAAGATCGTTAAAAATACATCACCCGGCCAACCACGGCCACATCACCAGCTCAAATTCCTTCACAGAAATCCTAACAATACACGGCAAACTTCAACACCACAGAACACGGCGGCACAACACAAAAAATATAACACCGTGGGAGTACATATTTCAACATCATAACATGTCATCCACTTCAAGGAAGCACATATTTTAATGCAATCATCTTCATTCACTCAAGCCAAAACAAACCCAATGCAAGATTTCTTCAGAAACTCTAGAGTCTAATGTAACAAAAGTTGTTCCAGACCACCAACTTTCCCATTAAAATGCGATAGACCTAAGTTGAGCTACACAATAGGCTAGCGTACAACCAATGGCTTAAGGATTTGAGACCAATAAATCCAATGCTATGAGCTTCCTTCAGAGACCTTTACAGGCAGATTTTCAATTCTTCTGAGAAAAGGCTATTCCTCAAGTGAGAATCAAAGAAGATGGTATTGATCAATTCCAAATGAACACAAGACAGACATTTATACATTGTCAACGACAATTGATGACAGATTTGTATGATTATATACTTTGATTTTATCTACTACCAGGTGATTATCGAAATACAAGGAAAAAGAAACCGTACATCGTGTATTTCGAAAACATGGTACGATGTGAATTTATATACTACATCGTGGTATGAACCGTGTTTTAGACCGTTCAAATTCTCATACTGTTTCAAATTGAGTTCACGAAATATTAGGGTATACGATGGTTTTTGTAACAAAACCGAAAGGAATCTAAATTCTATCCATACAAGGCGATCCAAACACACTCACAAACTTCTTTAACCTGACAAACCCTGCCCTACCTCAATGAGTAACAAATGGTAATATAAACGCACAACAAAACTTGCCTTCTCGTTACAGTCTACGTAAAATGAATGTATCTATATCCATTAACCCTCGGAGGTCGCATTCTCCACTGAATCTCCAACTCGGGCTTTCACCTGTAGAACATCATAATGAGGGTACCTTCATAACCATCTGAAGTGAAACGCCAGCCCTCAGATTAGCAACCATTTTAAATACAGACAGAGTCAATTCAATACCAGCCACAGAAAATAAGGTCGGAAGACTGTGCAAAACCGCCTTAAAACAAATCATACCAGGTCTTCAATCAAGAAGCCGTGTCTGTCCATAGGAGACATCATATCAGATATTCACATCTAAAGTGAAAGCCATACTGTGCAAATTCCCCCACCCGCGTCATGAACTGCAATCGTAGAACCAAATACCATGAAATCCAAGCACGCACCTTCCACAGTCCATCGTTCAGGTAATGCACGTTGTCCACTCCGATCCCTGTTAGCATCAAAATATCCCTGTCGCTGAGTACGCTACCTCCCACGCACCTCGGCACTCAAAACAACGTCACAATGTAATTCTGGTGCTTGGTTACCACTTTGCCGAAGTTAGGTACAATTTTCTCAGGTGGACCCGAGTGACTTCACATAGTATACGCACCTGGTAATGCAGGTTGTAGTAGTGGCCGTGGACAAGTCACTGCCTGAGATAGCCCAGGTCAGAAGCATGTTCAGCGCCAGGACGCCAATATCTTCAAACAACCGTTGCCTTCAAACCGTCCCTCTAGCGCACATTCTTCCCACACTCCTTTTGCCTGAAACGCAACTATCACAACAATCATGAAGAAAAAAGTGATCGTTCTGCTCTTGAGTAGTAGGATTTCACGTATGCCTTAGGTTCATATTCCGCCCTGTGTGCGTTCCTACTCACCTGGAGGCATCGCCATTCTCTAGATTCGTGGCTTCAAAACCCACGGCGTTCAGCCCACATGAAGCATTCACACAAAAAAAATGCACAACAAAATGCGGATCGCGACACGATGGCCCTCAATTCTCCATGAATTTTGGAATGTTCATCTGGATGGTGCTTTGGTGGTTGAACTCTGTGGTTGCCCACTGTCGGAGCGTTGAACCTGTGGCATGCAGAATTAAGGGGATTACGGCTAGTTAAACTAGTAGGTAAACTGCAGATTTAGTGACTGGCACTGTCAGAATCTCTATGAGCCGGATCACTTACACGTGGAGTGTTCTAGCGACTTCAGAGGGATATACCAGAAACCATATTCACATACTCATCCGGTCACAGAACATACTAGATCGTCCATTAGGTATATAATTCGGCCAGGGCTCCCAAAACTTTATTTTTGAAGACATTGCAATAAAAATTCTGGATTAGCATAAAAGACCATAAGCCTACTTAGAGTTCTGTATGGCACACAAGTATTCCAAAAACTCCAATGAAGAAACGACCAAAATCATGGTCTTTTCTAAACTTACAAAGACGGTTTTTTTTCTATCATTAGAAGTTCGTTGGAATATCGGATTTGAAATTTTTTATAATATAGGCCATCCACAGCACCCTTTCAATGTGCACCAAAAGTTTCACGATCATATGTGCCGATATTCATTTACAAAGCGGTATATTTGTACAAAAAATGCCGTTTGTGACAAGTATAAACTGGACTACAAATATACCTCCATTGATCAAACAATCCAGCACCCTTGGACGTTTTTAGCATTCATGAAATGGAAAGCAAGTAGGGATCAACATTCCGAAAAAAAAAAACCGAAATGAAATGTACATTGCACTTCGTGTACCAAAGAATGTTCGTGAGTCCTTCGAAATCAGTTTGTGACATGTTTTTTATACCGGTGTAGCTTGCTTTCACCCTATAGTTTCTTAACCCCTAAAGGACCACGACCTAATTCGCTCTAAAACCAGTCCAAAACTGCCACTGTCAAAAAGAGACATGAAAATCACATTTTAAAGTGAATTTTGGATTTTCAACCGTAAGATCTTAAAAAAGACTTCCACATGAACATGCCATCAAATTTTGGTTGCGATCCACCGCACGGATTGATAGATTTTAGTGTTTAAAGCCAAAACAATGGTTCATTTTCATCCCTGCGTTGAGTAGATCAGCTGACTTTGACTTCATTTTGTATCAAATTTTTGCATTGTACAAGGTCTAAATCTTTTACCATTGTCTTAAGCATGATGTTATTTCCCAACACACCAATTTTTAGAGGTAAAAAAGGAGTGTAGCATATTCAAAACAAGTGTGCAAGGAGTGGAGGTTCAAGAATTGCCATTTCACGTTTTATTCTTTTGTGAACTACGTACGTAGTCAAATGATAATCCGAACGGTCAATTAGAAGGTTTTCACCATATATTGTTATTGAAAAAAAAAAAGTGAAAAATATGAAGATCTCTAGGTTTTATGTCGAAAAGATGAAGTTTTTTTCCCCGTTGCCCGAGAATGAGTGAAAATGTTTGACTTGGAATAAAATGCCTTTTTACACTAAAGACAAGATTTTTTTTTGAAAATTTCCAAATAAAGAAATATTCTTTACATGTGTGAAAAATCTCAATGTCAATAGAAACTTTTGTCAAAATTTTTGGAGGTGCCCGAAGTCCCACTTTTGGCTTTAAGTGGTACTAACTTTCAAACCACAAATCCAAAAAAAAATAAAAAAATATCTCCACGAAGCTCTTATCAGATCCTATCTTGAAAAAAAAGTTGATTAAAAAAGGATTTTTTTTCGAATTGTAGGTACATGCCCAAAATCCAAAATGACCCCGGGGGGACGTTTGGTCCTTTAGGGGTTCAGAATGTTTCCACTGAAAATATCTTACATAACATGTAAGAGATGGTCGTTTCCTTTTTTTATGTTTGACTCACCAGGAGGAAATTGGAATGGCCCACGGGCACAATGTTCCAAGGGCGAAGGGTACATTGCCCACGGCATAGGTATAACTTTGCATGGGAGGATTTTTGGCCTCTACATGACTAAATCTCCTTCGCGACAAGTTTTTAATTTTGGGCAGGTTTCTAGATTGCGAATATGAAGAAACAACTTTCGAATTTTTTATGTTACTTTGTCCCCGGGAAGAGCTATTTGAATATATTTATTAAATTTTTCTGTAGATTTGTGGTTTCAAATTTAGTACCACCCATAGTCAAAAAAGGAAAACACTGGCATCTAAAATCCTTTTATAGAATTGTCTGTTGACATTCACTCATTGAGGTTTTACATACTCATCTGAAGACTGAAATATTTTTTTCTTTAAACGTTTCCCAAAAAAATGATGGTCTTCATTGTAAATTCGCATTTTATTCGAAGTAAAATCATTTCACCATTTTTTGTGCAATGTGCAAGAAAACTTCTTCTTTTCGTCAAGAAAACTTACAATTTTAATTTTTTTTTCACTTCTTCTTTTGTTCTCCTAAAAGATGTGATGTACACACTTTAATTGACCAATTGGAATATGGATAAGCATTCTAAAAAATATTTAGTTCACAAGTGATTGTAACGTGAATTGGCCAATCTTGAACCTCCACTTGTTGTTGAATTATCTCGAAGATGCTACACCTCTCTTTTACCTCTAGAAATTGGTGTATTGGATATGAACATGATGCCTAACTTTTAAGACAATGGTAAAAGATTTGGAACTCATGTACTTCAAACATTACATAGACACTATAATCTATCGATTCTTGCAATAGTTTGCAACTAATACAATATGGTTCATATATTTGGTTCCTATCGACCGCATGGATAGTTAAATCATGGGGTTTACAATCCAAACAACAACTTATTCTCTTCCCTGCGTTGATCCATATTCATGGGACACTATGACTTTGACAACAATTCGTATCATATTTAAGTAATATGCAAGGTCTAAATATTTTACCCTTGTTTGAAACTCTAAAGGAACATGGCCAATTTAGCTAAAAAATTAGTCCATAACCGTCACATCGAAATAGAGGCATAGCAATCACATTTTTCAAGTGATCTTTAGAATTTAAATCGTAAGATACTAAAGTAGACTTCTAAATGAACACACCATGCTCTTATGGTTGCAATCCACCGCATGGATTGATAGATTATAGTCTGTAAAGTAAAAAAAAAATTGCTCATTTTCTTCCATCGTTGACTGGTATTGTAGACTTTGACTTTTCTTTCCCTAAACCCTGATCCAATCCAAAGGTTCATAATTTTATATTGTTCTGTAAAGCTTGATGATAATTCCATATACACCAATTTATAGAGGTAAGAAACGGGAGTAGCATATTCAAACAAATTTGTGCAAGGAGTGGAGGTTCAAACATGGCCAATTCACATTTCACTTCTTTGTGCACCCGACATCTTTTAGAATGTTTATCCAAACAATGAATGAGAAGGTTTATAACACATCTTGTACAAGAGAAAACAAGATGTTTCAAATTTAATAAGGTGTACATTTATAATTGTCCCAATCTCTCTCTCGTTCTCTTCTCCTTCTAGTTTACTTGTTAGTTTCATTTTTATTTGGTTGTCCCTCTCTTCCTTTTGAATTATTTTCTTTCTACTCCTCTCTAATTTCCTACACTTCTCTTCTACATCTACCGTCTAACATTTTCTTCTCTTTGTATTTCCATTTGAATCTCCAACATGAACAAAACATAATATCCAATGTGGTCATATTAGTAATTGTGTAAGCATGACATAGCATAACATTACACCAAATTCCAGAAACGTATTACTTAAACAATTTATTTAATGCCATGAATTTATACAAAAACCTAAAGGATGCAGATTGTGCACTGCCGGAATTGGCATGACAAATCGTTTGTTGGATCCTACAACCCAAATCAACTAAATATTCAAGGGTGCCTACAATATCCCACCACATTTTAATCGTCTTCACAGAACCACCATGGTTGGCACTATTTGTATGTATTTATGTATCATGAGTAAAAAAAGTTGATCAAAATCTATAGTTCAAACCCCGCCATGGTTGAGAGATTCTTCGGTTGATATACATAAAAATTGCTACAACCCGAAAATCTTCCATCCAAAGCACGGTACAAATTATAGTTTTTAACATTGGAAATTTAATGTATTTCTCGGAGAAATAGTCAAGGTAATATAGCATCATGTACAGTGGCAAACAAAACTGAGTACAATTTTTACTCACTTCCATTCAAAAAATCATACCATGAGTATAGGTGGGCAAAACCGAAATGTGTACAAGTCAAAGTTGTAGTACATGATGTATTACACAATGCTAAAAAGTTTGAGGTGGAGTTCAATTGTGGTTTGGAAGATATCAAATGCCCAAATAGAGTATGTCTTCATACTCACTTTTGTTCAAGATTGGTACGAGAGCTTTCAAAATATACACAATTTGGAATGAAGCCAATTTTCTTTAGTGTTGTCTTTATGGTATTGTTAACCATCATCTTGAACATGTGTAGGCCTTTCATCAATAGAAATCAACCTTTGTGTGCTTGAGATAAATCTCAAATTGTGGAAAAATAGATGTTTTCTTGTGAAAATGGCATTTGATAATCCTTTGTGGAATTGATAGCATGGAATATTAGTGGGCATCATAAGTGACAAACGTGAATCAATATTGGCCATTATTGCATGCATTTCATTTTGTATTTGGTTATTTTTAGTATTCAATAAACTCCTTAATAAACTTGATTATGCATATTGGAATAATGTGATGGTTTTCTTCTTTGACCTTATTGATGTCACAATGCTCATCAATGGAAGTTTTCCATCCACCACTTTGATTTCACTTACTTGCATTTTGATGACTTCGTATCATAAAATACTCGACGCTCGATTTTGCCCCTTCTTTGATTTTCATACCAAAAATAGTTTTAATTGCATTCTTGGTATCCAACATGTTCAATAAGAAGAATAACATGTTCAATACTAAAGAAAATTTCAATCCAAATACAATTTAACATTAACCCCTAAACATCCTTGGGGGGTCGAAAGAATGGTAAAAAGAAGGAAAAAAAGGAAAAAAATTTGGAACAAGAACCAAAAAAAAAAAACAGTCCCACGCAAATTCGAGGGTGGCGGACGGCCGGCTGGCGCGGTCGGCCAGGCTCGGCCGACGGCCGGTTCGGACGGCTGGCCCATTGGCCGACCGATTGGCCGTCCGCTGGTTCGGACGGCCGCCCGGTTAGGTTAGGCGGCCGTCCGCATATACATGCGGACGGCCACTTCTTTTTTCCTCACTTCCTCTCCTCTCATGCCGAGTCGGATGTGCTGCAGTTACAGTTTTCTGTACTTGTTGCTCTTACTAGGTGAGGAGATGGGGGTCCTTTCATTGTGACCGTATAAACCGTTTTTTAATTTCCCAAACCATTCATTCACAAATTAATACCGGAGTTTCCGCGTTTGTTTTTTTAAAAGCAAGCGGTATCATGGCAACGGAGAAGCAGATCGTGGTGGAAGATGTGAGTGAAATTGGAACGGGAGAGTCGAAGAAACGGTTCAAACAAAAAGGTGCTACTCATGATCTACGGTGGGAGATTTTGGACAATGAAGACATTCAGGCGGAGGAAGGTTGGGAGGCTGAAATGGTGGATTACTGGGTATCCAAGACATGCAAGAAATACGTGAAGATGTACCACATCGATAAACTTTGGCCAAGAGATTGCCACATAAGTCATACGACTTACTTTGCTTGCAAGCTCTGGATGTGCAAAGATGATCATTTCATTTATCGTGCAGAGGAGGTTTGGCGGGCTTTGTTTGGAAATCGCCCAAGAAGCAAAGGATTTTTCAATTATAGCCTTCTATCAATGGTATACACCGAGGTCGTGTTGAAACGAAAGGTGGATTGGAGCACGTTTCCGACTACAAAACAATATCCGCTTAGCATTGGGCAAAAACAGAAGCATATTCCTGATTTATTCAATCCTGAATCGACCATGACCAAGGCTATTTTGGAGGAGTTGAAGAAAAAGCCTCGCCAGATGGCCGTGGTGGATACCGTGCCGAATATACAACCATCGGTGGAGGAGGTTGCCATTGTGATGGAGTCTGACAAACATTTGGATATTGTGGTCGACAATATATTATCAACCACAATTCCCAAAGAGAGTGTGGAGACAACAACGGTAGAAGACCCCGTACAATCAGATATTCCGAATATTTTAATTGTAGGAGGTGAAGACCATGGTAACGTGGAACGAGGGGGGGAGAATATGGATGGAGAAGAAACCGTTGTTCCAAACGTTCAAACTTTGGAAGGCATGGCACCAAAGACAATGGATGCCGGGCCAAGCACTTCAACGCGGGAAGCATTGGAACCAAATTCCAAGGACCCGATCATTGACAAGGGTACTTTGATTTCCAATATTGAAGAAATGCTTCGAACAATGCCAAACAAGGATAAGTTGAAAGGCTTGCTCGACTTGAGTATTAAGTGGGCTGAAGCGTGCGCTCAAGTAACAAAATTTGGTCATCCAATCGATCTGCCAATTGATTCGAACGAATGGGACCAAATACATGGAATAGTGAGAGTGGCACGTAATTTGGTGGACGGGGCCAAAATTCTTGCAGCAATGGCTCTTCATCTTCTAGATATGGCTCATACGTTTTCAACTATCACTCCAAGTGTGCTATGAGCCGCTGATGGCTTCGACACGTTGGCTTCCTCTATAACGCCAATGTTAAAACTTAAAAGACAGGATCGCGCTAACTCAGAAAGTGATGGATATGGAGGAGGAGGCCTATAAAAATGAAACCCTCACTGGACACTTTAAATGGGAATTAGAAAATAACAAGCGTATGCTGGAGGCCAGTAGGAGACGTGTTACAAGGATGTCGGAGAAGATGGATGCGCAGGTTCGTGAGGTGGATGTGGTAGTCATTGACGACAACGCTGAAACTTCTGACGACCTTTCTCTTTCCAAGTTTGGAGGGAACGATGCAGAGGATGCCACACCGGTCAAATCTAACAGACCGGCTGAGCCATCTTCTGTTCAATTGGCAGTACTAGCTGGGAGTAGCCAAGTACGGCCTGCAGCGTCTGGAAAAAGGAAGGCGATAGTGGAAGGTGAGGGGGAGATGGAATCGATGTCACAGAAGTTGGAGGTGGCAAATAAGGAGAGGGACGAGGCACGAGTGGAACTAGAGACACTGCGGAGGACATTGAGATCGGTGGACGACACACCATGGAACGAGAATACAATGCCTTGGTTGAGTTGGGTTCATCGCCTTCAGGACAGGGAGACCATGGTCTCAAAAGTACAACATGATCTGAAGAAATTTGCCGCCGAATCACAAGAATCATGTGAACTGTGGATACCTCATTGGAGAGATTGAAGAAATTCGTTGGACAACGTGGACATGAGTCCATGAAGGTTACTATTTGGGGTGATGTACCGGAGATGATGGATCGCACAAACTATCATCGGAAGGGAAAGAGCCATGGTATTGACTGGGCTTTAGAAGTGGAGGAAGGATGGATGCCCTACAATACCTTCTCATCACATTTTCTAGAATCGGAGCGAAGAATAATCCATACTTGCGACCCTGTCCCGGCATTCTTTAATGACAAATGCAGCTTGTGCCAAGATCATTTCGGTCTGGAGGGAGCGTATACGTTGGGCCAATGTGGCCATAACTTTCATATTACTTGCATTTTCGCAGGTTCTATGATACAATCGGCGTGTCCTATGTGTCGCTCTCCAATTAGCTCAAGATTCTACGAAGTGATGGGGATAAGAGATGTTATGCCACCGGGGCACGAGTTCAACCGATGGAATCTCCCCTTGGATCAACTTCCAAAGAAATCCTTGAACTATCGTGAGTGGGGAAAACCACTTATGTGGAATAGTGAGCTTTCTTGTCACCAACTATACGAGGAGTATGGGATGGAAATTGATCCATTATTTTGGATGACAGAAGACTATGAGGTGGAGATACAGGCGCGAGAGATTGAAGATGGCGAGCAACAAGAGTTGTTTTGCCGCAACTTTGGGGGGCATTGGAGCACTGAGCACAAACGTTTCTTCTAATTTCCTCCAAGGAGAGCTGAGAAGGGAGAAGATGGTGTATGGCATGAGGTATACGATGGCATTGAGATGAGAGATGAGTACAAGAAGTACAATTGTACTTTGATGGGAAGAGCCCTGGTCCTTGCAAAGTTAGAAGAGGCCGCAAAGCTACGGAGTTCAACAGAAGAGGATTCTTTTAAAGACGTAGAGTGTTCTTATTGGGATGCGGTGCAAGCTTTTGATCGGTGGATTGGGGACGCCATTGGCTAATGGCGGAACGTGCTACAGAAACCCGAAGGGGAATTATTGGTGTCATTTCCACAGAATGACGCTTTTGTGAACAATGTGGTGGAACGAATAAAGAAGGCCATGGAAATCTTTGCGGCGAAGAAGGTGGATCCTGGCGGGAAGCGGAAGAGGGATGATGGCAATGACAGCGACGATAGTTGGTGGTCGGAGATGCATAGGGAAATTGCAGCCGTGGATCGAGAGTACGAAGAGGGGGGGAGGATTGCTAGGCCAAGCCAGAGACCGCGGACTCGTAGTAGCACTCGAACGGATCATACCGACGAGCCTTCTTCTTCAAGGCAATAGAATGTGGTAGATGAATGTAAAGCTTAGCGTAGTTGTTGTTTAAGGAATGGTGTGGCAAGAAGTCGGAGGCATGCCATGGTGGAGCATACTTTTTGAAATAAAGGTTTATAATTTGTAATTTATTTTGTCAACTTCTGAATTCTTTAATTGTATGTGGATGTTAGAAATATTGTGGTGCATTAGGTGGATGCGAAGCAGTGAAATGAATAGAAGTTTGCAAACTCGAATCACATTCTGCATACAACAAGAATGACATGTTTAAGTCATTTCGTATGGGATGACTAAATCCATACACAAAACACAAGACAATAGAATAGCAAAAGAGATGGATGTAAAACTTGTGCATATATGAAAAAACTTTATTGATATTCGGAAGAAATCCAAGAATCAATTGAGACAATAGAAGCTTTTAATGCATACATAGAACGACTATAAAGTATCCTAAACTCGAACTACAATATTAACATATAAAATAAGTGCGGTGAATGCATACTACGTAAACGGGCCAAATTTTCCTACTCATTCGCATCGGTAGGAAGTTCGTAATCGCTGTCATCTTTGATTTCAGCTCCACTAGATCCTGAAGGATCGTCTTCATTATCCGTGGCGGGTTCTTGTTTGATTCTCCGTTTGACCGACAATGTTTTAACGGTTTTGAATCTCTTACAAGTTCCAATGACATCAATGGGATTACTAGGTCGCGTGCGAAGAAATGGATGCATGGAAGCTTTACGTTTCCTCTTGTCGTTTGTAGGTCGCCTAGGTTGTAACCCTAAACCTCCCTGAACCTTGGGGTGATGTATGAAGAGCTTAGACAGAGGTACATCGCCATCACTAGGTAGGCCATCGGATGGGTGTTGCGGCGTTCGGGGTCGCACATGTTTTGAAAGGGACACCAAACCGTGGGAGGATTTCAAATTGGTTGTAGTGACCGTTGTAAGAGGGGTTGCAAATAGAGACCGAGACGCGCAACCTTGCAAGGACGGTTGATCCTTAGAGGAGTATGCCTTCTTCTCCGTAACATGAATGGGACTCCGTATACCGCCGTAAGTACCGCCTTCCATAGTTTTCTCCCCGAGAACAACCGTGTCGTTTAGGAATGGCTCTTTCGTTGTTTGCTCGCGGTTGTCCGCAAGTGCGAGACCGTGGACGCCTTCGTCAACACTCTTCACTGAGGACCCTTGCTTTTTTTGCCCGTGTAGTGCCGTTGTACAGTCGGATGATAAATCTTCTCCTCCCTTGTCCTCCGTGTCTTCCGGAAGCGGAGTCGGTCCACGACAAAGGATATTATTGCTATTGAGCATGCCGTCTCCATTCAGGTACCGCGCTACGGGCAACAAGTCATCTTCTTTCTCAGCAAGAGTGTCGTCATCGACAAAATCATACTCTGTGATTGGGGCGCCGTGAGTATGATCCATACGTTGAGAAGGGCTGCTGTCGATGTCATCGTCTAGATGCTCTACATCGTAATTGACAAGGGCACTGGTGTTTGAATCGTCAGAGTAGTCCGGGTCATCCAACTCACGTGGTTGTGGATCCTCTAAATCCAAGTTCTCCGCATACCACCTCTTCTCATCCGTCAACTTTGCATTCGCAAGCAACTTCAAGTTTGTATACACAAAGACCAAGTCATCGCCCTTCCCGGTAATAACCGATTCATTTTCTTGTCATGGACGAAAGAGTAGCTACTCCAATTGCGTTCGCAAGAAAAAGATGACACTGTCTGCGCTAGTATTCTCTTTGCAATTGGTGCAAGGAGCTTTCCACAAGCACCTTCAAAATCCCACCAAGCATACGGAGAACATTTTTGGTCCTTAGGATCCGACATGTCATGGAAGGGTACATCCTTGTTTCGAAATGCGAGGAACTCGTTCACTACGTCCGGGTAAATCTTAGGATCACATAGCTTTTGTAGTACTCGTTTGCATGCCGTGATGACATCCGGATCATCGGCCAACTCTTCGTCATGGAGTAAATAAGGATTGAGAAGTGCACCCGCGGAATGTAAATCCGTGGTCATCATCCGTTTCCGTGCGTAGAACTCGTCCTCAGCAATGAACGCTAAATCGCTATCGAGACTGAATAGTTCATCACGCAACGCTAGGACATGCTTCTCGAGGTCGCGAAGGATGTGGAAAACCTTGGGCATGCAAGGTTCCTTGGCATCGAATTCCCGAAGCGCATACACTATAGGGGCTACCATCTCGTGGAAGTTCGTGCACCGCTCCCAGAAATGCTCATCTAGAACCACTCTTTTGATGGCTCGAGAAATTACTACTTTATCTTTAGCCGAGAGTGACTTCTTGGAGGCATATGCTCGCCATTCAGGATCAACGACGGTTTGCTCCAATGATTCCTTGACCTTCAACAGGCGATCTATTATTATGAAATTACATGCAAATCTTGTTTGCCCGGGGAGCACTAGGCTGAACTTCGCCTCGTGTTTACGAAACAGGGCGAGGGGCATTTGCCGATTCTTGACAAACTTAACCAAGAACTTGGCCTTCTCGAGAGTTTCTTTTACCCATGTAGCCTTCCCCCAGTCCTCCAACAATAAGTCCATGGCATGCGCGGCACATCCTTGAATGTATATGTGTGGATATTTCTTGACGACTAATGCTGAGGCATTGAGCATGACTGGAGCATTGTCAGTACACACCTGAACAATGTTGTGGGGGCCAACTTGTTCAATGAACTTGAATATGATGGATGCCAGGTACGCAGCATTCTTTTCATTGCCCGTAGTATCTACAGCTGCCAAGAAAAGCTCTCCAGCGGGAGACACGAGCATTGCATTGCACAAAGGGCGACTAGTCACAGACATCCACCCATCTATGGCTAGAGTTCCTCCAAACTTCCGAACACTCTCGAACAGTCTTTTATTGAGTTGTGCTTCCAAATCAGCCTTCGCTTGTCCCAACAACCTTGTTCGAATGTCATGGTAAGAGGGTGAGACATATGGTTTTTTGAAAGAGGCAGTCTTCATT
>OZ020524.1:3138948-3229186 GCA_963971425.1 Bryoerythrophyllum caledonicum
AGTCCAAAGCCACGGCGCGTATTATTTGTCAGATATTCGTTGTCAATCTTCTTGAATTCTATTGCCATTTGCCTCGCACGGTCAACATTCAAGTTGCATGCCACCTTCCATTGATAGTACTGCTCGCCCACCGATCTAATCATTTTTCGAAGGATGTCATTTGCCAGTGCGAAGCTGAACAAGTTTCGTGCTTGGATTAGCTGGGGAAAATGACAGAGAATCCTCGATGCTGATGGAATCTATGAATGGCTGTGCTCCTACAGTCGGCGGCGGTAGAAAAACCAACAGACGACTAGCGAAGCGGTGACGCGGTGGTCTTGTCGGGGTCTCTAGCAAGCAGCTAATAATGTTGCCAATAACATTGGCGATCATTGTCTCGTCCACACTTCGAGCAACTTCGCCAATATCAGCCTGGCTGGCAACACGTTCTCGACGCAACTCTTCTATTTCGGCTGCTTGCTTGGTGATAATATCACCCTTTTCACTGGATTGCAGCTTGAGGTTTTCAATCTCTTCTTGGAGACGTTGAATCATCTCATCCTTCAAGCTGATAGTGTCCAATAACTCCTGGTGAGCATCGACGATCGTACTTCCGGACCCTGATGCTACATGCCTGGTGTTGGAAGTGGTGACTACGACATCCATCATTGGCATTTCATCCACAACATGGACGGGTTCTTCATCTCCAACATCCTCAAGCCTCGCGGCGGGTTCATCATCGCCAAAAAGATTTACGATTGGTAAATCTACTTGGCCAGCTTCTTGAACCATCAGACGTCCTGCTTGATGGAGCTTCACTCGTTGCCGCTTTTTTCCGTGACGCACGCGCCACTAGAGAAGTCGATGAACGCCAACCTACACGTCCATCTGAGTCCGAATCCGGTGATGAATCTGACTCTACTGGAGCTACTTCTTCTAGGCCATCCGTTTCCTGTGGCCCTAGTGCCGTAAAAGAAAACACTGGATGTTGCTCCCTAGGCACATCAGCATGCATCCACACCCTCGGCATTTTGGGAGTTTTCCGCACAGTCCTCCAATCCACTCGCTTATTGAGAACGACCTCCGCATATACCATGCGAGCGAGATAGAGGGGACAATCATTGCGGGGCATGAATTCGAGCTCGTATAAATATTGGTGAACTTGGAGGGCACGAGCTCGAAACGCCTCATTGATGCAATACTTCAAATTCGCCTTGTTTGCACGACGATTTATTAAATGGCGATGTGGAGGAAACATCTTCGACAAATGGCACCACTCGATGTAATCCTCGCAAGTGACAGACGACTACGGTGATGGCTCATCTTGCCAACCCACGAATGCAATCTTCGCTGGATTGTTGAATACGTGCATCCGCTTCTTCTGGAGCTTCCTGTGCCTCGCCCTATCTCTGTCTTTCTCCCTCTTCCTCTACGCGGTGGACATTGGTGGCTATTGTTGGGCATCCGGCTCACTCTCACTCTCCATAGCCGAACACTGTAAAAAAATCTACCAAAATGTTCGTTAACTACGCTAAGCTCTATCGGAAAAAAAAACTAACAAAAATCACCACCTTGGATTTCAAAATAATCCAAGGTAGCAATGTTAATTAATTAGAACGGTGATCGATGCGGTGATGCAATACGTCGTATGGATGTGTGCAAATCTGGAGCCCCAATCGAAGATCACGCAATCAGCCACCTTAAAAAGATAGTTGAAGGCCACGATTTCCAATTGGAGTTTGTGAGATGGATTGGGCGCGCGCGACTATTTATACTAGTGGGCCGGGCGCGCACGCCGCATGGGGAACGTGCGCATGCCGTATGGGGACCGGGTGCATACGCTGGGGTCTCGCGCGTACGTTTTGGGGTCTCGGGCGTAGGGTTTGGGGCCTCGCGCGTAGGATCCACGGTCGGGTGCGTGCGGGAACAAGCCGAGCGCGAACGGGAACGGATTGGGCGCGTGCGGGAACGGGCTCTATCCTGGCGGGAACAGGCTCTATTTGTGGGGGAACAAGCTCTATTCGTGGGGGAACAAGCTCTATTCGTGGGGGAACAAGCTCTATTCGTGGGGGAACAAGCTCTATTCGCTGGAGGGCCGGGCGCGTACGCTGGAGGGCCGGGCGCGTGGCATCTTGGGTCGGGCGCGTTCACTGGAAGGCCGGGCGCGTTCACTGGAGGGCCGGGGCGCGTTCACTGGAGGGCCGGGCGCGTACGCTGGAGGGCCGGGCGTGTGGCGTCTTGGTCAGGCGCATGCAGACGCGCATGCGCGGCCAGGGTTTTCCATTTCACAATAAATGGAACAAATTCTAATATCAATCACATAGGCTCCTCTCTAGTGGCTCCTTGTCCTAGTACTATTTGTACTTTGCTAGGAACTAAAAGGGGGGCCACCACACATTGGGTCCGGGGGAGGTTTTGATTTTTTTTATAAAATTATAGTTTGTGTAGGGTTGTGATTATTGCAATGGCCACTCATCGTAATATTGGGAAGCGGCCCGCGTATGTTGATTTAGATGCTCCAGATGCATTGGAGCTTCCACCTACTAGCGTTGCGGAGTCGAGCCGCAATCCTTCCGATGCACCGAAGGCACCGTCGAAGAGGGCGAAGCAAAAAATGTCTGCGCACGAGAAGGATGCCGGTTATCCACCAAAGGAGTATACCACATTTCTTCGAGGTGTGGCAATACAATACTACCGTCGATGGTGTGAAACTGACGTGGTGCGATTCCATCAAGTTTATTTGGAGAAGGGAGAGCCAGGAATCATGTGCTTACAAGCCGACCTCCAGTCGAAAATTCGAGCGCGCTCTGGAGAGTTTTGAATCGTTCAAGGATGCATATGGCATGTATCACTATGCCTCATTCATGGAGAGAGTAATCACTCAATGTACGAGTAATGCATCTTATGTATTTGATTGTGAGGTGAAAAAACCTCGCGGGGGCCAGCATCAGCCACGGGACTTGGAACTCCACAAGTTCCTCGAAGGTGTGAAGACCACCATCGGCAGGTTTTCAAGCTCTCGTACAAGAAGTATGCCTTGGAATGAACAAGCGATGAAGTCATCCATGGAGGCGCATATGTTGCACAGCGTGCAATTTCTTCCAGAAGATATCGGAGTTTATGGACTTTCCGGATATGACGCCGTTGGTGGATACGGAAAGGTTCGGAAGGTCTGCATCGTGGGTGTGCGAGCCATTTCGGCATACATGGAGTTTGCCGGGAAAATGCCAACGGCATCTCATCCGAAGGAGAAATTTAGACAACAGTCTCACGAGGCCATGATATGTCATGTTGCACACCCAGGAGTTATAAAGTTTTGGGTGGTGAATACGAAGAATATAGAGGCGTACACATTGTGGTGGAATGGTGGTAGTTGGGCCCATTTTAAAACCGTCGATTCAAAGGCAAATCCGGCGGCTTCGAGCAACTCAATCCTTTCAGCTCCATATATTTCGGCGGAGGATACAACACAAATCTTAGCCTTCCGGAAGAATAGAGCAAGACTTGCCTGGGCTTTGATGTGCACCATGGCCCAAGTCCACAAGGCAAATGTCATTCACAATGACATCGCTCCCACAAACGTGCTTCTCCACTTTCCTCCAGAGAAACCAGGATCCGTCTTCATAGGCGTTTGTGATTGGGGAATTGCGAGCCGAGTATCACACGAAGAGCCATCAAAATATGGATTTCGGATAGACATGGAGCTGGACAATCAACGCCGTAGACGACATTGGGTAGCTCCAGAGTTGTTTTACAAATTCGGCCCACAAGATTCGGAAACGGCATTGGATGTGATGCAGCGGCGTAACCAATACACACAACTCGCCGATTCGTACTCCGTTGGGTGGATGGCTAGAGCGATTTGGGAGAAAGAATCTGACTCAACATTCTTCAAATCAACCGTCAACTACGCAGCTTTTCAAGTGAAGATCGAGAAATTACTGGAGCGAGATCCCCTCAAACGTCCAACACTCTGCAAAGTGGTTGACGAGCTAATGGCTAAACCATTCAACTTTGAAGTTCCGGACGCTTGCTTCCACTATGAGATATAGATATTTTGACTTAGCGTATTGATAGTGAAGGTTTCAATTGTTGATCATTTTGCAATACCTACTAGCATTGTGATGTAACGGTGCTTTTTCGCCCATCTCGTGATAAATATAAGATTAACATTTTTCATACACATTGCGATATGAAGCTCATGCATGTTAAGAAGTGAGAGAGCGCGCCCGACCCCTAAATTCAATACCCATACGAGCGCGACCCCAAAGGCCACGCGCCAGGCCCAGCCCCCTCCACGAACGCGCCCAGTCCTCCCCCACGAACGCGCGCAGCCCCTCTACGAACGCGCGCGACCTTGGCCGGACGCGCCAACCCCTCCAAGTATGTGCCCGGCCTTTCACCGCACGCGCCCAGACACTTGCGTTACGCGCGCAGTCTTCTCTGCACGCGCCCAACCCCTCACAGTACGCGCCCGGTCGACCCCTGTACGCGCCCAGCCCAACACGGTACGCGCCCGGTCCACCCCTGTACGCGCCCGGCCCAACACGGTACGCGCCCGGTCCACCCCTGTACGCGCCCGGCCCAACACGGTACGCGCCCGATCCTCCCCTATGTGCGTCCGGCCCCTTCAGTGCGCGCCCAACCCATATCTGCACGCGCCCGGCCCCTTTAGTATGCGCCCGGCCCATTTCCATACCCGCCCGATCCCTTCACGCGCCCGCCCCCTGTCCGCACGCGCTCGACCCTGTTGACGACGTGTCAGCCACGTAGTCGCCTTCGTGGTAGTGGGTAAATTGATTTACCTCGAGTCATGGTCAAACTAGGGTTGACCCTTATCGGACGGACAACAGCCTCTATCAGACGGACATCCGGACAGACGGACACTACCGGACGGACGGACGGCCGAACAACCTTGATCCTAAGAGCTTGTTTCTCTTAATCTAACCGTCTAAATAGATCCAAACTTCAGCAGTAGAATTGATATACTACTAAAAACAGTTACACAAAGTTTCAACCGTAGATACCTCACGGATCTTGAGATATCACCGAAATACCTACAGCCTCTCTAAAACCTTGTTTATAAACACCTGTGCACCAAAATCTTCATAACTCCCAAGAAAAAGCTCCAAATGCTACGAAACTTAAGATATAGCTTTTGAGTATAATAAACCACCTTCTTGAAAAGTCTTAGCCTAAAACTCGTCCAAAAGCCAAAGATATGGCCAAAACCGTCACCAACATCAAAGCAATATACTTACAGTCTTAGAAAGTATTTGTGCGTTATTCAGCTCCAAATATCTCCTATATAAAAACTTTAAATCCTTTGATTCTTCTGCGCAAAAGGTAAAGTTTGAAAACACCTTTGCAGTCGCTTCTCCCGATCTCCAAACGCTTTCTTGAAACTCCCGGAATGCTCAAAAGAGCGGCAGTAGGTGCCCAAATCGCCCCCTAACTTCAAAAGCTCATAACTTCTTAACCCCAACTCCAAATCCTATGTGTTTTGTACCCAAAGTATAGCCCAAAATTCAAACTACTCGAATGTGGCCTGCCTTGATCAAATGCCTCCTTCAAAGTTGTAGAAACGCTTGATAAGGCCGCGGACAGTCCCCTTGATTCTCATTGGTCATGAGAATCAGCAAATGGGAGGACTTTCATCCAAAACCCATCCCTCCTCCATCCCTTGCCACCTTCGTCTATCCTTTGCCACCTCCTTCTTATCCTTCTATCCCTTGCCATATCATTCTATGTTTTTTTACACTATCTTTTGCATATTCAATTCTATCTTTTCTATTTAAACATTTAGAACTAAACTCTAAACTTTAAGCCCAAAACTTATCTAAAAGCTTAACATCAAACATTTAAGTCCTAAATAATCCAAAGACTTCAACTAATTTAATAAAAAACGTACTAGATAATCCTTTCATATCAACTTTCAAACTAATTTACCAACTATTGTAACATACCCCAAACTTATTAACATATTACCAATTGTGATTGGTTTTTTACATATTTGGATAATCCTAATATAATAAAGTCTTTATATACTACTGGATGAATTCTTCGCACATTGATCACAGCTCAGCGGGCTGGCTGAGCGTTCCGCCACACAAAACTGGTTCAGAGTTCGATTCCCGTAGACTGCCTGAACGGTTAGTGTGATGCGTGGTCCTGGGGACTGCTATAATTTTAGCAGTGTGACAGCCGGTTGATGCTCCTGAAGCCTGAGCGAGTGACAAGATGCAGGAATATAATTTCCAAGATAAGGCTCGCCCCGGTAAAGTATGACCGTGTGGTTGAGGATGAATCCACTAGTCATATCTTCACTGTTGGCCTAGACCATTCAATACCCCCTATTTTTCTATACTAATATATGTTTTCACATCATGTACACAATCACTTCACGACAACGTGGGTGATATTGCAACGGCTAGTGTGTTACAAGAAATTCATACACCGGCCAAACAACAACGTCCTCCCGTCATTGGGCCCATTAGTGCAACCGTATGTGGACATTGACAGTGCACTGAGCAAAGATTCATGGGTGAAAGCATGCTATACCCACCCCATTTTGGGCAAAGACCATGGTATATTTTTAGTATATTTCAAACTTAAGTTTTAAAAAAAGAATATTAAAAAAAAATTATAAAAAAAACCACCATATGCCAACCTAGGGTTATATATGAAGCATTGTTTTTGGCAAAAATCCATTAAAGAAACGACCCAATCCTTAGTTACTTTGAACCATGTACGATCAGCATGTTTTCTACCAATTGGATTTGAAAATTTTCTTTTTTTATTGGATAGTCCATTCACAACACCTTGCCAATGTGCATGTAAATTTTCATCATCATATGTATCACAGATGACTCAAAAACAATATATTTGTACAAATCTAGTATTTTGTGACAAGTATATGTCTCCCACAAATTTAGTCATACAGATGAAACCATTGATTGGCTTACCAATTTTTTAGCATTTATTTAATGCCATTCAAGCTAGGAACAACATTCCATCATCAAAAATCTAAAAACAAAGGTACATCTTGTTTGGTAGACGAAAGAATGTTTGTTACTCCTACAAAAACAACTTGTGACACGTTTTTTATACCGGTGTAGCTTGCTTTTACCCTCATTGTCATTTCCAACAAATGTACAAACGGATGAAGTGAATGAATTTAGGAAGGCAAATGATGAATTGCGCCTTCGTCTTTCAAAGATGTCCAAATCGTATTATCAGTGGAAGGTGGCAACCATTCTTAGTGTCGATTGCGGTCGTTTGATAGCGAATGAGTTCAAGAGGATCAACAATGAATACTTGCAACACAACACGCAAAGGGATTTTGGCCTCACGTCGTGGAGTAGTTCCAATGAAATGTTTCCATCTGATTTGCCAATGACCGCTGAAGAGTCGTCACTCATTGATTGGACGAAGTTGGACTTTGATCACGAGAATGCTAGATCCAGCCATGATCTCCAATTGAAAAAAGGAATTACCAGCAGACAACTGTGGCCGCAACCCGCACCATGGATGTTCGATGGAACGCAATGCATAGTGTGCTTGAATCCATTTGGCCCCGAGGGTAGATGGGCACTTGGATCATGTAAACACATGTTCCATCCGATGTGCTATATTGGCATATCTTTGGTTAGAAGATTTTGCCCAAATTGTCGTGCTCCATTTCACGCACGCCTTTACGAGGTATTTGGACTCACATCGTACATGCCACCAAGCCATGAGAGAGATCCAATTAACACCCTTGGTGAAGGTTACCGCCATCAATGGGGCGATGATTTAATTTGGAGTTGGCGTGTACAAACTCATTCAGCGTTCAAGAACGACATTAGTGAGTTGTTTGGGTGGGAGCACGACCACACCGAGATTGTGAGGGTGTGCCATAAGATCATTGGAACTGCTGCAAGTAACAAAGGGAAGCGGAATTTCTTCTACCAAACTATAGATGTCTATTGGGATTCCAAAAAGAAGATATTCCAATTAGCTAAGCATCCACACCGTTTCATCTGGAATAGGAAGGGAGAGTTGGTCACAGACAAGCCTGGGCATGCAAGCATGACAACCCTTGAAGCAGTCCACATGGATCTTTCACAATGGAAAGAGACTTGAAGAAGTGAAGTTGTGGACTTTCTTTTGGACGAGCACAGTCCATCAACGCTGCGATGTCTCCCATAATTAATGAACTCACAAACGTTGCGTAATCTCAGTGAGGTGGATGGTCCATTTCGGCGGACGCAAACGAGAGCGAGACGCAGCCTTACATTGGGCGACGAAGAAGGACCAAGCGGCACAACGGGAGGAAATGAAGATGAGTAGACATAGATGTAGTGTTAGTATAGTAGTAGGAGGCGAAGGATAATTGCGTTGGCCCTTTTTTGTGTGAATTTTGGTTTGAAATTTAATGACATGTTTTTTCCTTCTCACTTATCTACAACGTTGCATACCTCAGAAATGACGAGTACCTCAAACATAATACATTCGCCGTTGCGGTGAATTCAAGTTTTTTAATATGTCCTTCATTTTTGCTTAGGTAACTAAGTTTTCCATTACAGGACCCCTCTCGAGATGTCTGCGTCCCCCCCCGCACGTCCGCGCCCCCCTAGAGACGTCCGCGCCCTCTGTTGTAGTCTAGTGGTTTGTAATTCTCAAAGTTAACCAAAATTAACCTTAAGCAAGCCCACCTTACCAGATCGTTTCCAGGAATTTTTATCGTGCATCAAACTCTTTAAATCTTAACAACAATTTACACTTAATACCTCAGCACATCCCGGAAGATGGCTTCCCCAGTACCTTAGTAACCGGTCACAAGTAACCACAAGTGTTTCAGTTAAACTCTATTGAGCGTCAGAGTAGTTTTTCGGTAAGTTTTTACAGTGCCCGAAAAGTCACTGCCCTCCGTTCTCGCAATCCGGAGGCCACAATATCCACAATCTAACCATACACCTTGAAAGAGTAAAAAAAGGTCGCACCTGATTCACCAATCTTCACAATCTACCAGGAACTTGTTCTGGTAAACCGGTGACGCAAGCCTCGGTTACAACTACAACCACACCCAAAGAATCAAACCAAGAAGATTCAAGACTGACAACAAGTTAGTACTAAGCAAATCATATGAGCAAGACAACCGTCCACGGGGATCGTCGAAACTCGTCCACTGCAAGGGTAACAACCCTAGAATTTTTCAGACTCAAGCTTAGCCACGATCTCTCCCGGTGTACCAAGAGGGGGGATATTACCCCTCATCCCCACCAATCCAAACACTTCCCACTTAAAGGAGGCTATCATGAATAGCCGTGGGCTTCCCGGATCCCATCCGATAAAGCAACTCTTCCCGGTCCCATCGGTGAAGGGTCTAGAGCATAGATCCCGGATCTCACTCCACCTATCTAACCTCGATATCCTACACCCTCGGAATGTCTCTACTCACACCTAATCACATAGCACACAACAAGTCACAACCTTGCACACCTAGCAAAGACACACTAGGAGGACTAAACTCTCTCCCGGTCTACTCACACAAGCTCAATAAAGACTCTAGACACAAGCAATAAAGGCAAGACACGAGTACATCAACAAAGAGAAGAGTACTTAACACAAGAGCCCAAGGCCCTTTAAGTACACAAAGGCTACTAGCTACCCTCCAAAACTAGATCCCCAAAAGGTGGAAATGGCATCTAGAGAGTGCACTAAAGTCAATAGCTACCCTCCAAGAGTAGACTCACTAAAAGACAAAATGACATCTAGATCCTAAAATCAAGGGTAGCCTAGTCACCGGTGGATTACCGATAGACCGATAAACCGGAACACTCCCGGTCTCGGGACCGGTGAACTTTTCCCTAACAAATGTAAGTAGTCGGTGTCGTGTTGAGAAACTTTGCTTTAGGAAACACAGGGTCTTTTTTTACATTTAGGTAGTTAAGTGCAAGACTTATCTTGTATGTATGGCTTCAACAAACATAAAAAATGGCTACTATGCCTCTCTTTTGCTTCTAGTCTATCTCCATAACATTCTTAATCTAGAAGTTCCCATCTTCAAACGCTGCCCCTAAAAATCCCACCACTTATTTTCACATAACTTTCTATCTACAAGTCCAATGATTCTAGGATTTTGACACAACCTTTATAATCTTATTGTGAATCTATGTACCAATTTTCACTATTACTGGATCAATTCTCAACAAGATCCATGGCCTCGAATATCAGGCCCCCCCTACTTCAACTCTTCATCACTCCTATTCTATTACAGTCAAAGATCTCAAAATTTGTACATAAGTCACTCACATAACAAAGAACACTTCCACAAAAAATTAATCCTAAAGACTCTATCAATAATCTCCCAAAGCGTAGTTTCCTGATACCAAATTCTGCCCTTGAATCCCTCTGAAAACCCCGGTTACAATTACCCCATAACTTATAGTCCTAATGGATCTAAGACATTACCACAAGCTTTCTGAGACAATTTTAATACTACCCTCAAAATCTCACTATCAAACTCACAATGATCGCGAAACACCACTCCTTCAAAGTATTTGTACATTACTGCCTCAATTTCTAAACCCCTCTTTATTCAAATCCGCACCACGGCTTCACTACGATTCCGATTGGAGCGTGTGATACATTACTAAACAACTAACAACAAGAAAAACAACACTCTAAAAACTGACAATCACATTCTAAAAACTCGCGATGCTACAACTAGAGACCCGAGGCTATTTGTAATCTTGGAGAGAAGAGTTCGAGCGGAGAAGAAAGACAAGAAAGTCAAGAATTAACATCAGGCCACGCCTTCAAGCCTCCTCTTTTTACCAAAGGTTGGTCACCTAAGTCAATTTACCTCTAATCTTTGTCTTCCCACATAAGCCTAGATTCCCTCTTATCTCTTATCTACAATGTCAACAAGTAGCTGCCCCTATTCTCTTCCCTCTAACTTGACTTCAACACTAACATTTCTTATTTTTACTATAAACTAAAATACCATATCACTCTATTTAGGTTTTTTGATCTTAAAGGGTTAGAAAATGGCTTAAATATCATTAGAGCCCACATACTGTCATCAACCGCGGCTCAGTTTGGCTGGCTGAGCATTTCGTTGCACCTCGCCAGTCCGGGTTCGATTCCTTGGCTTGTCAGAGCGGCTGGCGCACGCGTGGTCAGGGGACTGCTGACATCAGCAGGAAAACCAGCTCGTGGACGCTCCTAAGCCCTGAGCTAGTGACAAGATGCAGTAAAGATCCTCTAAGATAAGGATGCCGTTTGATGAAGTATGACTGCGTAATTGAGGATGAATCCGCTAGTCATGTCTTCACCTTCGGTCTTAATCATTCACTTTCCCCTCTTTTCTATCCTTTTACAACATCAACTGACTTCCTTCACGACACCGGAGAAACCACTCAAATGGTAGTGACCGGGTGCGCAATGGGGCCCCATCGACATCACTACTCTCACCCTAGTGTTTAATCTAGCAACTTAAAACAACATCCCACCAACTGGTAGGATAAATCAACAATAACATATAACATAAAACAAAGATTCAACCAGAAGACTCTTCCGATTGATACATGTAGGAATTGTCACTACGGTTGGAAATATCCACATGGTCAAGAGAATCCACCAGGAGGTTGGATGTCTCAACCGGGAGGTCTACCGGTGGATTGAGAATATCCACCGGAAGGTTGGGTGTATCTATTGATACACACGGAGTCTCCTTGAGCTCAATTAGTATGGCATAAGAGGACTCCGCCAAAGACTCCGGGATTGAGGACGGGAGGTCTACCGGTTCCTTCCCGGTTGAAGTTACCAGGAGGTTTTTTTTAATTTCGTAGACCTTCACGCTCCAGTCCTTGGAGGATGGAGAATCCACTCGACTCACCGGTAGAGCCATGTTGTCCGGGGTGGATTAGATCCTCACAATCCCTATACTTCCACCAATCTCCCTATTAACTTGTCACAAATTCCGGTTCGGCCCGGAAACACAATAAGGTCTAGATAGAGTCCCACGGGAGACTTTTTCTCTAGACCGGGGAGGATGTTACCAGGGAGTCACCCCAGTAGAAATGAGAGGAAAAGACTTACAAACAAGAAATTTGCACAAACAAGAGAAACCCAATATGGGCAAGAGTCACCTTTGTTTTCCCACTACTCGTTGCACCCACAATCTCCTATCTTTGTCTCTTTTATCTTCTCGCATTGGCCACTAATCTCCTCCACCTCCACAAACCCTAGAAATCTCCACCACCACCAAACCCTAGGAAACGCGCACCTCTTCCTCCAAACCCTAACTCGCGCACCTCTTTTTCAAACCCTAGTTGTACCACCTCCAAGATACTTGAAAAGCCTCTTCTTCTTCTTCTTCTTCCTCCTTGTTGCACCACCTCTCCTTCACTTCTTTGACTACTTCTTCAAACTCCAACTCCAAAAAAAGACCAAACAGAGAGAGAGGGAGAACTTATGAGAGAGAGAGAACTAGAGAGGGAGATAAAGGAGAAAATTTGAGGGGGGGGGAAGGATTTCAGAGAAGGAGGGGGAGAGAGAAGAGTTCTGGAAGGAGTAGAACGTTTGGAGAGGATAATTTCGGCAGAGGAGAATTTTGAGAGAGAAGGGTCGGCTAGGACGGCTGGAGCTACCCGGGCTGATGCCCGGGTTATACCCGGGTACCCGGATATCAGTCCATACCCGGGTTGGTACCCGAGTATGTACTTTTCTTTTCTTTTCTTTTCTTTTCTTTTCTTTTCTTTTCTTTTTCTTTTGTCTTTTTCTTTTTTGTCTTTTCTTTTCCTCCTACAACTAACTACTAATTCTTTCAAACAAGAATTAGCGTCTAGAAGATCTAATCTACTTCTAACTACCTCCTAAACTTAACTAGATAATTTAGGTTAAGTAGTGATTTTAGACTTACATTCCGGGATCTCTTCCGGGACTCTTTTGAATTTGTTTTCCGGGACCTAAACTAGTGATTTTAAGACCCGGTTTTATCACCACTGTAAACCTAATTAACTACTTAAGCATTTCCCTATTTTTGCTATCCGCTATCTAATCTAATTCTACACAACACTAATTATTTTTTTCTATTTAATTAACACTAAAAACCCTATTTTAACTAATTTTTTTGATAGGGGCAACCAAGTGGGAGTTTTAGACTCCCACAACCCCCTCCAAGACATCCGCGCCCCCCCTAAGCGTTTGCGCCCCTCCAAATTTGAAATGCCAATGTGGCCTTTCAAGTCGTCCACGTCACCAATCGCCCGTCTATGTTATTGTATCACTTTAACTTTTTGTAAATTGTGAAAAAAAAATTGACCGCAGTCATTTTTGCTCCTCCCCTCATTGTCCGATTTTTCTTGAGGACCATCCGGTCCGCAATATTTGGACCATGTCTGTACTTTATGAAAACCCTATGCACGAGCGCAACCCTCTAGTCGACGTGTCAGCCACGCAGTTGCCTTCGTCGCACTAGGTAAATTGATTTATCTGTAGTCTTGGTCAAACTAGCATTGACCCTTATCGGACGGACAACAACCTCTATTGCCTATTGGATGGACAGCTGGACGGACACACACCGAAACAACCCTGGTCTTAAAGTGTTTTTGCTGTGAAATTATCAAAGAAATTTAGGGGTTAACAAAGTTTTCCTAAAAGTCTGTGTTTTAAAGGGTGGCTACCTTGTGTCAGCCAAAAAGACCACTGCAGCATCCTTTAAGGACCTTGTGTCTTTCTCTATTCACCAAAGCAGAGTGAGATTTAAATACGACAATATTTGAAGGGTGAAAATTCTCACCCTCCATATTTTATGGGCCACGCGCATGGAACAAGCTAATGTAACCAAATTAGTAATTTGGAGTCACCAATGCCACCTTGCATCTATGTTTGGACGATGACTATGCTTAGATGATTAACCATGTAGCACGGGGAGCAATGAGGAAAGATGTCTCCGCGTTTAGCGGAGTTGGAAGAGTAGATCGCAGCAAGCGAGCAGGTTAGACAAATTGACAAATCAATCAAGACGTGCTAGTAAGATCCATAAGATACAAGCAAGATCTGGAAGTAGGTGTTGAGGGCCGTAAGGAAATTCACCGATCTAACCAATTTAGGTTTAGGAAGAGCCAGCGAACTCAGATTAGGGTTTACAGTTGTTTTGTTGCAATTACATTCTCTTTTTTCTAGGGCTGAACGTCGTGTAGAGAGGAGTTTTTTACCCTGAAGAACGGAGAGTAGAGGAAAGTGGCCACAACGTTGGACTAATCACCAGGTGAAAGGAATTTAGGAGTTTAGAGGTGAAGCGGTAAGCTAGGGAGCTACTCGGTAAGGGAGTCCTGGAAGAGGAAACGTAGTAGTAGATGCCACGGAGCTTTGACAGCAACAAACTTGAACCTAGAGGGGAGAAAACGATACCAGACCAGGCACCTCATCAAAGGCATCCACCGGAAAGGAGAAGGAATCGTTGAAGGGAACCCTGACGGAGCACGACGCTGTCAACAACTGCAGCAAAGGAGAAGGCTACTCTGACCATCAGCTCAAGAAGCAACAGGACTTCCCCAATCAAGTAACCCAACATCAGTTCCTACTACTACATTTTTTACGTACAGTATTTTTCTTTCAACGCGACTTACAACATGAGACACTGGAAGAAAGGTGCGGGAAGCAGCTGTTACAGGTGCAAAACTACACCTGCCAGGGAATTATATACAACCCCAAGTATAAGTTGGATCCCTCAACAGAAACAAAGGGACCATCTCTGCCAAGATAGCCTCCTACGCTGACACCCTGAGGAAGGCTGCCAACATACTAGAAGAGTCAAGAATCCAAATTCACCAAGTATCAACCCCAATGGAGACAATGTCACAGGAATCAATGGAACACATACTTAATGACCAACGTATTATCATCACAGGACTACATCTTACAAGAGCTACCCTAGGGAAAGAGCTGCGAATCGGATATAAATGGAGCTACGCCGGTTTTCTTCTCAAAGATCTCAAAAGAGAAATTCCGGTCAATCAAGAAGCAATCCGCAATGAGTCACAATACCTTTAGCAATTCAGCTCCATAGCCTTCTTCCTTGGTGGCCGCCCAAAGGAACACCGCCATCAACCATGGTGCGAAGAGCTGCAGCAAAAGCTCGGCGGAAACATCAAGTTTGGACAACACCTAGATAAAGGTTTTTTCCTCCTCAAAGCTGAAAAGTCTGAAACCATCAACAAGATGTTGTTACTAACCCCCTACAAAACACAAGAGGGCATCTGCATTTTCCAGAGATGGATATCAGGTTTTGACCCCTACAGTGACAATTTCGACCAACCAAACAATCAAGGAGGATTCTCGAGGAGAATGAAACTACCCACCTGGGTGACGCTCAGACACGTGCCAGAGGACTTCAGCGGAATCGTAAACGAAGTCGCGCGAGAAATTGGAGAAGTCCTAGGAGAAGCTCACAGCATAGATAAGAGTGGTGATCACCGCTTCTGCATCGCGATGGGCTCTGGAGAAGCATGGAAATCCTCAGTTGTGGTGGTAAATAAGGAATCAGGTACGTGGCACACCATCTTGACAGACTATAATTTCTTGCTCATAAGATGCCGCTACTGCCTAGAAACGGATTACAACATCAAAGACTACCAAGCGAGGACCGAGAAAACATCGAGGTCAAATCAAGAACCAACAGCAGTGGAAGAAGAGAATGGAGGTTTACCTCAAGAACCGCAGAAGGACGAAGAGGGCTTCCTAGTCCAGCGACACCAAAATAGGAGAAGAGACAGAGCACCGGTGGTGCAAGGAAGGGCAGCAAACGAGAAGTGGAACCCAGAAAGAACTTCAAGAAACATAGCACCTCAATGTGCTCATGGAGGTGGCAAAACCCTGGAGGACAACAACCAACCAGTTATGAGAGAAGGAGACAAAGAAACCAACAATCAAAAGGGGAAAGGTATAGGAGGGTATGAACAACAGGAGAGGACGACTAAAGCAACACAAAAGGAGGTTAAACATTGGGTGACGGCTGGAGGAAGAGAGAGAGGTACCCGTAATGCGGCAAAGGGGGGAAAAAACCAATAGAAGCAACTGCAACTGCAAAGCAAGCAGAGGACAAAATTCAGATAGAGGCGCCAACAAATCAAGCAGAGACGGCGGAAATGGAAAAAGAAGCGACGGCAATGCAAATAGAAGTGGTTGAAAGGGTAAGCTACGCACCAACAGAGGTGACCACTGAAGGAGCCGACCGGGGCTCACACCCACAGAGCAAGCAAGGAAAAGATGAAACCCGCAAGGAGGACAAAGTAAGAGCGGCTGCGGCGGGAAAATCGGCGGCGGTAGAAGAAACACATATAAAGGGAGAGTCGAGATGCAACCAACCACACAAGGGCAGCCGAGGCGGGGGACCAAGGTGAAGGAACCTACGTACAGGTTGAAGAAGTCGACAAACCAAGGGAGACCATGCCGGGGAACTTGGTAGCCGTGGCAGAACTAATCCAACCTGGAGTAGAGGACGGCAGGAGGGCAATAGTGTCGGGAAACCAAGTGGCTGTGGGATAAGAGCAAGCGCAGGCCGGACTAAAGGGAGCAGACAAAGAAATGCAGGACACCTAACAAGGAGGCGAAACAATCCAGGGAATTAGCCCTGCGCATGAACGGGATAACAGAGAGGAAGCGGCCCTCGAGAACATACAGCCCAACGGGCCACCACAAGAGCGAACAGGCAGGACTGTACGCGGGGGGCCCAGGGTCAGCACAAGGATGAACACCAGGACAAAGTGGAGAATACCAGCAAGGAGGACCTCACATGGACCCAAGCAGCACATCCCAAATGGTACTCTACAAGGAGGGGCGGAACCAACCCGGCCAAATCAAGAGTTTTATATTCAACTCGGGCAGGAAAGTGGCGTGCCCGAAACTTATCTAGAGGTGAGTAATGTGCTAGTGTTTAATTTGAAAGGTGAAAGACTTTGGAAGCTAATGACGTTAGGCAGCTCCAATCAAGTAAGGGCATGGCAAGCGGAGAGTTCTAAGCATACACCCAGCACTGATCAGGAAGGAGCTCCGGATCTGAACATTCCACTAGTGGAGATTAACGGAGAACAAGAATGCAGAGGTGATAGGGCACAAGCGAGGAGAAGAGTGCTAGTGTCCCACAACATGGATTCCTCGGTGTCTATTGATTGGATAAGTTCCACTTCAGATCCTACTTCCCCGGATTTTTCAAACCGGATAGAAAGGGCCTTTGAATTCTCTACTCCTATAGGGTCAAATCACCCCTGGGTGAATATCAATGAGGCAAGTCCCACCTCACCTTTCTTTGCACCTACGTGCCAAGTAAAGAGACATGGGAGGCATAGATTGATTGGAGGGAGGAGATGGAAGGCTACTCAAAAACCCTATTAGACTGGAAATCTCAGGATTTGGAGACAATTGGACATTAGGAATGGCCCAACTCCCTTAAGAGTGGAAAGGACATGAAGTGTCAGGGAAACACCAATCCCCCCCAGGCTACAATTTCTCCTTTAGCTAGAATGAATGTAAAGGTCTTAACCCAAAATGTACAAGGGCTTAACAATCCAAACAATGTGACCAAGCTAAGGAATTTCCTGAAACCATACCTAGGTAACTTGGACATTATCTGTCCACAGGAGCACAAACTAAGAGGCTCAGCTTTAGACACTCTAGCTCCTAGACTTTGGAGGCAATCGAAGGCCTTCAACTGTGCAGCAGTGGAAGCCAATCAAGCACTAGCATGGTGCGGAGGACTAAGCATTTTGGTCTCTCCTAGAATCAAACACTTAGTTTTAGAAGAAGGCTCCTTCAATGGTAAAACGGCACAGTGGGTCATACTTAGAGGAGCTTCTAGAGGAGACCATGGCATCCTCAACATATATGCACCACATTCTCCTTCACAGAGATCATTGTTATGGCAAGAGTTGATGAGGACACTAAACCCCAACCTTAAGTGGATTATTGGAGGACACTGGAACTTTGTAGAAAACACAAGGGACAAATCATCAGCCTCAAGGAGGCAGATTCCTGATAGAAAATTACTGGGCTTCAATTTATTCAAAGCCTTGTTTGGGGTCCAATACTTCTTTGATCATAACCAACCAGTAACCTTCACATGGGACAAACGACGCAGTGGAACGGAGAAAATTCTTGAACAGTTGGACATGTTTTACACCTTCTTAGCTCGAAGAAGCAACCAAGAGGAACACATAAAGAAATATGTGATTTTGGGAAACAGTGGACACTCTGACCACCTTCCAATCATCCTACATATAGAACTTGACGAGGTGCCTCCCCGAGGATCCAAGTACAAGGTGAATGTTTTTTACCTTAAGGATGAACAGGTGGAGAAGGAACTGAAGGAGAGGTGGAAAGCTTGCCCCTCTCATCTTAAATTTTTTGGAAAAACTAGGAGAGTACTTAAGTGGTACAAGACCTTGTACATAGAGAAAGCCCAAGAACGACGGGCAAAGGAAGAGGGGGCAAGAATGAACCTAGAGAGAGCCAGGAGCAGCCTTCACCAGAGCCCAGATGACCAAGGGGCTCAAGAGGCAGAGAAATAGGCTAGGGAAATCCTTATCCAATGTGAGGACTGGAAACTGGAAGGACAACAAATTCGAAGAAGAACAAAGTAGAAGAGGGTGGGAGGCAAACCATCAAAGGAGTTCTTCAGCACCTACAAGCAGAAACCTTCACACTGGAGCATAACAGAACTTTTAGAAGGAAATGGAGTCCGCCACACAAAGCAATCAGATATGGAGAGCTAGTGTTTTAATTTCTACTCAAACCTTTATTCCAGAAGATCTCAATCCGTGGAGATTATAGATGCTCAGAAAGCTTCCATAGGAGGACCAAACTCCAAACTCTCTTTAACTATGCAAGATGTGCTAAAGGTAGATATCACCCTGGCGGAACTGACATATATGCGGTGGAACATCTTGCCACAGGAAAGTCCCCAGGACCAGATGGGATTGTCACCGAATTCTACAAACTAATGTGGTCTAACATAGGGAGAGAATACCTTACGATGTTAAATGAGGTTTTAACAAGAAGGAGCTTTCTAGGGAGTGTAGTCCAAGGGCTCATAGCACTAATCCACAAAGGAGGAGACAAAGACACTCTAAATAACTGGCGCCCCATCACCCTCCTTAATGTGTCCTACAAGATTTTTGCCAAAGCCCTTCAGATACGACTCCAGCCCATCCTCATGGACCTCATCAGCCCATACCAATCAGCCTTCCTATCTATGAGGTTTATCTTAGACAATATTTTCTTAACACAGGAAACTATTCACCATGCCAAAGTGTCTAACCAACCTCTCATTTTCCTCAAGCTGGACTTCTCCAAAGCCTACGATAGAGTAGATATTAACTTCCTGTTCAAAGCCTTGATTAAGATGGAATTCCCAAGAGAGTTCTTGAACATGATTTCCATATTATTTGAAGGAGCAAAAACCCGAGTCAGCGTAAATGGTCGAACCACAGAGGCTTCAATATTAAACAAGGAGTCAGGCAAGGATGCCCACTAGTCCCTTACCTCTTCCTAATTATTGGGGAAATACTGAACTCCTGCCTCAAGAAGGAAGTTGGGAGAAGAAGGATAAAAAGGACTAGCATCCCAGGAACAGAAAATACTCAAGTGTTTACCCAATATGTTGACGATACATTCCTCACATTAGCAGTAGAAGAACAGATAATCATGAATATCCTTGAGACTCTAAAAACTTTCAGTGATGCCTCAGGCCTCATTATGAACCATGACAAGTCAGCTGCATACTACTGGGGAATTGGTGGGCAACCGCAACCTAGGTGGCTGGACAATCTTCCCTTTAGGTGGACCCAAGAAAGAGAGATATCCAAACTACTGGGCACTGCTTTTGGTTTAGACTTAAAAACGAAGGATATTGATGGGTTTCTTGAAAAAAAAATTGACAGGAAACTAGAGTATTGGTCAACAGTTAAAGTAAACAGTACTGCTAGAATCATCATTGGAAACAGTGTCATGGTGTCAACAATTCTTTTCTACCTGGCACTCTGGGGAGGAAGCTCTACTAGAATTAAACGTATCACAGGCAAAATAAGGAATTACATGTGGGCGGGGTCCCCTAACCCTACTAGAGCCAGAGTGGCATGGAACGCCATCTGTCAAAAGAGAGAGGAAGGAGGGCTCAATGTGGTGGACCCTATGGAAGCTGTGAATGCACTTATGTGTAAATGGATTATTGTTGCATGCATGCGGTGTAGATCAAACTTTACCTCTATCCTCCGCTTCCGTTTATCACCATGTAAACCTGAACGGAGACCAAAGTGGTCACCGAGCATGTGGTGGGGTTTTAAAAGAGGTTTTCAGGGTCCCAACGATTCTAGACTCTGGAACAAGACCAAGTCGGCATGGCGAGCTTTAGGAAGTGATTTGTCCATTACCCCTGCCAAAACCATCGAGAAATGGTTGAGTACACCGCTTTGGATTGAATCAGGAGCACTACGGATGGACTTCAAGTTTCCAAAAAAGCGAGCTGCTCAACTGGCACGAAAAGGACTTGAGTTCACTAGAGACCTTTGGTTTTCTGAGGAAAAAAGGATTCTTAATTTTGAAGAGGAAGCTCCTCGTTATGGACTCGAAGAGACTGAACTCGAACCATGGGGGAGGCTCGAAGAAAGACTTAGGCCAATCCAAAATTAGTGGGTTACGGTTGGCACTCACCCGGCAAAAAGCAGTGAATGGCTTGGTATCTTTGATACTAGGAACGACCACACTTCTAAATGTGTGTTCACTGGGGACGCCATCAATGGTAGGAGGGAAATTGGCAAACATGAAGTGTGGTCCATTAGGGAGCATGGAGGGCTTTTAACGGTCGCCACTCAAGCACGAATTCTCCTCCGGAGATCGATCAATGGCAATCCTAGCACCATTACCACTCATGGGCGACTAGAAAGAGTTCGAGTTATCCTGCTCAAAAAGGAGCGCAAACAAGGCGTTCTCCTCTTCTATGGAATGACTAGCCTACTCACCTGGGACCCGGACAGGGTTTCTTGGAGAAACGGAGAACCTCTATTCTCCTACACCACCAAATTCGGCAGACAGCTCCTGCGTGCTGGCGCCCTCCTCCTAACGTTGTTATTACTAAGTAGAATCAAATTCTCCCCTCGAGCTTCAAACTCAAGTGGAAGAATGTCTAGGACCCACCCTCCAGCAAGCTCTTTTTGCCTCCCGCCCTGCTCGTAAATTCCAGAAGATCAATAGATTCTGGTTGCTAATTCGTGGCATCACCATTTGGACTCTCTGGATTGTTCGAAACGATTGGATGTTTAACCCCTAAAATTCTTTGCGATTTTCTTGTCAAAAATACTTCAAAACTACATATTCTAGTAGAAGAGAAGGTAAGAGTTAAAAAAATCTTCCATTACTATTTTTAACCTTAAGATATTAATTAAGAGTATGTCAAAAACAAGTGGTAATTTTCTCAAATTTTTTCACCACATGAATTAGAAGATTATAGTATTTGAAGTGAAAAACATAGTCATTTTGGGACCATTCAAAACAGGATCAGCACACTTTGTTTCCTCATGAAAAAATATCTCTTGCATCTTTTCTTTTGAGGAGATTTTACCAGATAAAAACAGACCATATAAGCTATACTTTCCCCAAATTTCAAATGAAACAATAGTGTGTAGCATTCTCAAATTAGTATTGCAAGTAGAAGGGATTTAAAACTTGCTTATTTGCATTTTATTTTTTAGTAAATTGTGGATCTTGAAAATTCAAAATCCAAACGGTGAAATCGAAGTTTCATACTCCTTTTCGAAGTAGAAAAAATTAAAAGTACAAAAAAGCAAAATCTCTATCTTTTATATGGCAAAGAAGGATTTTTTTTGGCACCTTGCCCGAAAAGGTGTGAGAACTTTTATTCTCTTTTAAAAAAAGACATCAATTCCAAAAGTAGTTTTTTTTCAAAATCACCAAATAGTATAATATTAGCTTCTTGTAAAAAAAATCATAAATAATGGAGTGTTTTTGCTATGTTGCCTGAGGTGCCCGACGAGTAGGAATTTTTACTTTTGGCATCATATTTTTATTTCCAATGTCCAAATGATGAATAAATTAGATCCCCATGAAGCTCTAACATTTCCACACCTTCAAAAAAAGTTTCAATAAAATATATCTAAAATTGACATCATAGGAACCTGCCCAAATTCTCAAAAAACCCGTTTTGGGACAATTGTTTTTTTGGGGTTAATCAGCACTGGTGGACTCCTTACAGGATTGAGAACATGATCTGGCAAGGCCTCACTGACTATGGCAGGATTGCATGGGACAGAATCCACACGGCCAACTCGGAGATGAACAGGTTCAAAGCTACGATTAATTTCGACTCCAAGTGGGGCTGCAATAAGGCTCTATGCACTAGAGTGGACAACCGGTTTACTTGGTTTAGGGAGTTTCATTCGTTTGTTTTTCCTGACTTTGTACTCCCGGCCCTGGCGCGCCTGGCCTCTATTTTGATTCCTCGGTTTTTTGCAATTCAAACTCATTTTTCTTTTGTGCCCAATTTTTTTTTTAAAATAAACCCTGTAGCATGTTGGTTGGCTGACAAAGGACCATTATTTATGGAATAAACCCCAAAGTTAACCAAACCACCATGTTTCTCAAAAACAAGTGGACTTTCAAGTGTACAAACCGTGTTAGCGTTTTGGGGTGACAGTCAAGGTTTAAACCCCGAGTACTTTCAGGAAAACTCCAATATCTTTTTTGGTTGTTGGGATGATGGTGTATCTTATGTTGCTAATGGGTAAATTCCTCTAAAAATGATGGTATTCACTCTATATCTCTTATTATAATAGAATACAGGATGAGAAATCTGTCGGATGAAAACGGTCCGTCAATGGATGAACGCGTCGATAAAAAACGCTTTTGGATGAAAAGCTTAACGTTAGGGTTTTGGATAATATGAAAAGCTAAAAGTTAGGGTTTTGGATTAAATGAAAAGCTAAAAGTTAGGGTTTTGGATAAAATGAAAAGCTAAAAGTTAGGGTTTCGGATAAAAGGACGGGACGGGGACGGGGGACGGGGGAGGACGATGGATTGGGGGGACATTTATCAAAAATGTTGTGTCCGGAGGACACGGGTAACATGGGTGATACGGGTACAAGTTAGGGTTTTGGATAAATGGACGGGGCGGGGATGGGGATGGGGACGGGGACGGGGACGGGGACGGGGACGGGGACGGGGATGGGGACGGGGGATGGAGGACAAGGGGACAAGGGGACAAGGACGGGGGGACGATGGATTGGAGGGAAAGGGCTAGGAGACGGGGAGGTGGGGACTCAATACAAAAAAAATGTTGTGTCCAGAGGACAGGGGTACTCCACTACACCGATAATGTTCATTAGTGTTATGGCACCAATAGTGTAACTCCCCCTATGACCTGACTTTCACTAAATGTCAATTTGTTTACATTTAGTGTTTAATGTCAAAAAATCAGCCTAACAAAATTGCTCATAACTTTTGCATCACGACGAATTAGAAGATGTACTGTATACAGATGGAATCTCCTTGAAAAAACACATAAGCTAGTTACCTTAGTCGATAGAATTGGTGCGAAATTGATAAAGATATGCCTCCTCAAACTTTCAACCAAAACTCAAGAAATCTGCCCAAAAATATTCGCTATAACTTATTATTAAAGACGAATTTGAAGATGGGTAAGGTGCCATTGGAAGCGTCTTTTCAAATCAGTTTAGATAGACACCAGAAACTCTCAAATTGGACAAAATTTGCCCCCAAAATCATCATTTGAAAATCCAACCTTCCAATAATCAGCCCAACATGGAAGGTTTCCTTTGGCATGTGACGAGATTTGGGTGACTTGCAATGAAATGTGGCATATGACATTGTTACATAACCAACACTAAATGTCAATATGTTAAAATGTAATAAGGGCAAAAGTTACAGAAATTGACAATTAGTGTTAAAATTGACATTTAATGTTGTTACATTAGTAGGATAGTTGACATTTAGCGTTCGAGTTCGTAAATAGTGTTGCGAACACTAATGAACATTATCAGTGTAGTGCCTATATAAATCACTGGAAAAGTTTTTGACGTTTCACTGTCCGCACTCACGGGGCCGTTTTCGATAACTTTTTGGTGAAGTGTCGGTAAAAATGTGGAGAAAAGTGTTTGAAAAATCAATCATGCACTTGTGTAAGATCGTGTAAAGACTATCGAATTTAATTAGAGTGTCAAAACAGCCAATTTGCACCAGTGACAGTAGTATTGCTGTGTCCCATGATGCCTCCAGACAAGTCATGCTGCTTCACGTGTTCACAACTTGTATTTTATTAGAGTTAAACTTGAAAAGGAGAAACTATTTGTTGAAGAGGATCATGGCTAAGGTCAGTTAACTACTTTGGCTTATTCATCGTATCACGAGCCGAACAGGCTCAAACACATGAAATACCGACAATGAACGAAGTCTGGACCATGCTCTTAGAAAGTCTGTCGTGGCACTACAGGTCCCTCATTACTTAGTATCATTTTTAAAAACAAAAGAAATATAGAAACAGTATGTGTTTGACCCTTTCTTCGTTTGCACGCAGAAGCGACAAAATGTTACCTCTAAACAAAGCTCATGAAGGTCTATAAAAAGTTGGTTCCAGGATGACGAACTTCCTACGTGGTGAACTTTTTCATGGCAGTGGAGATCGACTCCAACTTGCAGCAATAAGTTTCTGAATATGCTTGATCATGTACAATAATTTCAAAGGCGGAGACGCGAACTGGCGGATGAGGACGGTCACATGTCCGTCACAACAACCATTTTCAGGTTCTTCTCATGACACATTGAACAGTTAGTACAGTGTAAAATTGTGGACAGCCATGCTTTAGGATTGATTAATCAGTTGTGGTCGACTCATATCATGCATTGTTGAGTCGGAAAGATAGATCCAGCATGGAGACTTCCATATAATATTCCTGGTGGATCGACGACTTGACAAACACGTCACCGGTCCCATGTCAACTTTAGGGCATGGTTTTGTTTGGAAAATCTCGGACTTTACCAGTTGGAAAAACTGGTTTTTTCTTAATATTTTTTACTTTTCTTTTCCTTTCTCATTTGCAAGACTTTGGTCTTTACTCTTACCGGTGTATAGCAAAAATTGTTGCACTCCCCCATCCAACAAGATTTCTTTGTGCTGTGCACCAAATGCTCCTAAACAAGAAAATGGTTCCACATTTTCAGGTCTCCGGTGCGACTATGTATCCCTGGAAAATCCCAAATTGGGCGATTCTTCGCAGTTATTCTTCCGGTTCTCTGTCAAACCGTGGAGATGCTCTAAGGGGTTAAAATATAGCCCTCCCACGCTCCCCAAAATGTGTATGTGGAGGCCCACACTAGCACTACTTTCCAAAAGTAGAAAGAACGCTGGTCAAGCACGTTCATCGCAGTGGTTGACTGATGTCGATGGTTCAGAGCACGTTCTTGTAATGTTCTACACACATGTGAAAACAAATCGCTGACGAAGCGCCAAGATAACGCTAATCCTTCCTTCTCTAAATTTGGAGCAGATTACTGTTAAGCATGTGCCTAGGTCGGATTAAGCACGTTCGTCGCAGTGTTGGCTGCTGACGATGGTTTACAGCAATGCCTTGTTATATTCGTCGTGCACGTGAAACAAGACACTGATGATTGATGAAGCGATAAGGCACCAAATAACAAAGTTACTCTTTCCTTCCTCCTCTAAATTTGGAGAATATTACTATTTTGTCAGTATCTCGTTGTTTTAAGGCGAGCCACCATGCCCGGATGGATGAGGCTGTTTTGTCTTCTTCCGGTGGTAGAAACCAAAGACCACCTACTGTAATTCCAATTTTGTGGCACAAAGCAAACTTTTGTTGTGTAGTAGCCTGTTGCGTACCATGGAAGGAAGCCATTTTTTTCCTCCACAAAACATTAACAAACACCTGCAAGCCTCATAAGCCATGTGCGCTGCATTATAGCACAGACAATGTTCGATAGTGCACAGACATGATTGACAAGTCTCCAGAAGCAACTTGCTCGTTAACCCCTAAATGAAAAGAGTCCCGAGGTGGTTCCCTTTATTTTTGTAAAAAAAAAAAAAGTCCTGAGGTGGGCTGATGCAAATCTTGGGCACGTTCCCCAGGTTGCAATTTATATTTGCAATTCTTGAAATTTTGTACAAAGTTGCAAGAAGACAAGAGGTCCGTGGGAGTATAATTTATATTCTCATTAGACTTATAGATTTTGAGATTTTCAATACTAGCTAGTAGTATTATTTCCTTTCATATTGTCAAAAAATATTTCTTGTATTTAGTGAAAAAAATGCATCATATCCCAAGTCAAAGATTTTCACACAATGCCACACATTTGAGTTTTCCTGAAAGTACTAGGCATGGAGACCCACAGTTAGATCCTGTATCCTGAATTTTACTAGTTGCCCTGAATGTGGAGTGCCAAAATTGAGGAACCAAAAAGATTGAGTGGATTAGGGGATGTCCGGTTGAATTAAGAGTGCAATAAAGAATGGTGAATAGTGAATAGTGAATAGAAAATCATGCACATGTGCATGTGGGGCCTAGGCTTGAGGATAGGTGTAGTACTATTGAAGGAGCAAGGTGGAGCTTGAGGAGACTGAAGAACTATTCAAGGAATGCCAGCCAATGGTCCGGGAAATATGCAAGGTGAAAATTTTCACCTTGCAAAAATTTCCACTTATAGATGGCATACCGAGTTTGTGTTTTGAAAAAGACACAAGGCCCGCACATTGTGTTGCACCCTCTCTTTTTGCCTGACACAGGGCAGCCACCTTGGGAAATTTCGACTTTCAGGAAAACTCTATTGTCAAGCAAGGAACCAAAAGAACTTCTTCTTTTCCACATAAATCTTTGAGATCTTCATATTTTTTACTTTTTATTTTGTTTACTACAAGACGTGGTGTAAACCTCCTTATTGATCGTTTGGACTATCATTCTAAAACATATTTTGTTCCCAAAAAATTAGCACGTGATTTGGCACTTTTTGAACCTCAACTCCTTGCACAATTTTTTTTGAATATGCTACTCCCCTTCTCTACCTCTAAAAATTGGTGTACAAGGAGTTAATATGGTGATCAACATGATGATATAATATTTAGACCTTGTGTAGTGCAAAACTTTGACACAGAGCGAAGTCAAAGTCTGTTGATCCACTCAACGCAGGGATGAAAATGAACCATTGTTCTTACTTCAATCACTGTAATCTTTCAACATGTACGGTCAAAGTTGATGAAATTTTGTGAGTATGTTATTTATTAAGTGTTGAATGAGATCCTACGGTTCAAACTAGAAATTTGATTTTTTGTTTCCTTCCTTACTCATTGCATGGAATCAAAAGTTTTGAAGTGCTTCTGGTGTGAAATTATAAAGGAAATTCAGAGGTTAAATTCTCTAGTCCCAATTTCCCAATGAGTTTTTCGAATCCTCCCTTCATTGATTTACCATGAGAGTATTATGGGCATGAAATTTGCCAAAATAAACCTCTACAGCCCCATAACAAGAGGAATATGACCCCATGCCATTGAGACAAAGGCCCACCCTCCTCAAAAACGTTTGATGGGGCAAAATATGTGCTACATAACTGGTTGAACCGCGACCTGTTATTCAGTACAAAAACCTCTCCAGCAAACGAGATCCAGACCATATTCAGTCTTCAAGATCCAGACCATATTCAGTCTTCAAGATCCAGACCATATTCAGTCTTCAAGATCCAGACCATATTCAGTCTTCAAGATCTACAGGTCTTACAAAAAGTGGTGAATAAAGGAAACAGTTCAGACTCTCGCCCATCGTCCTATTTTCCAATCTCCATGTGGCATGTGAAAATGGCAGGTGTATGGATTGGATCCAAATCGCAGGACACATTTCACTTTATCATTAAAAATGCTCCTTTGCTGTACCAGGAATCTTTATCAACTACACTAAATTTAATGTCTAGTGTCATGCACAGGAAATGACCTGTAAATGCTAAGAGCATCTTCATCAGAAGTAAAAAATTACAGCATTAACAAGTCATTTACTGTGCATGACTCTAAACATAGAATTTAGTGTAGTAATGCAAGGAAAACGAGGGTGACGCATTTCCTACGACAACTAGAGCACAATCACAACGTAGGGATCATCATGTAACCTCGAGTTCTAGCTACCACTAGCTGTGGATTTCTATCACGATGAGTCAGCGATCAAGTATAAGTAGAGCCTCCTCGCAACGATCACTCATCAGCCTCCTCGCATCGCCTCTCCTTGCATTGGCCACTCGCTCTCGAACCGGCATCCATCACCTGCTCTTCCAATCCACTTGGTGCGTGATCCCCTTTCCCAGCTTGCAGTGTATGTCTTTCTAGCTTCGATAGGAATGGAACCATTCTCAGATTGATGGTTGAAACTTGGTTGGTACGGTCTTAGAACATGTTTCAGGCCTAACAGATTCGCGTTGGCATTAATCGGACTTTTTCCGTCTGATCAGGGCGGATACTTTGTGTTCTTTTGAGTTCTGTTCGGATCTCCATGTCGATGCCGGCAGTGATGCTCTTTCGATTTTCGATAGCCAATCATTCTTGAATAATCACTGATGTCGTTGCTTCTGTCATGATGAAGCTCACAGCAAGCTCTATGATTCCTCATCTTGCACGAAAGACTAGTCAAAACGCTCTGTTTCGTATTTGACATGTGATTGGAGGGTGTAGTGAATTGGAAGTGGATCAGGGTGTAGTGAGATTTTGATTAACGCTTGTGTCCGCTTTCGATCTATGAAGCTTCAGCTGTTTAGAAGTTGAGGGTTGTTAACGACGTGCGGTGAACGTAGATGTCATGGAAAGTGCCACATTATGACGTGAAGGTGGTTGGTATTTTTTGGACAGGCATCGAGAGATTATGGCGGCGCCAACGTCGGTGATCGTGCGTCCTCATTCCATCGATGACCGGTGCCTCGTAGCGCCGCACCCGACGGTGCGCAAGCGGCTGCTGGAGAAGTACCATGAGATCAAAGAGCGCATCGGCAACGACCCCGAGGTGTCGTTCCTGCGCGAGGTGCTTCGCCCCTTGGAGCGGCGCCCGCCGGGCTTCAACGACGCGCTCCTGCGGCCGGGCAACACGTTTCGCCCGGGCATGAGCTTCGCGGCGCAGCTGGCGGAGCGTACGCCGCTGAGGGGCGACGTGAACGTGATCGTGGTGATGGTGGAGTTCTCGGACAAGAAATTCACTGCGACGGAGACCAAGGAGCATTACCAGAAGCTGTGGTTCCAGGAGGGCGCTAATAGCGTGAAGGACTACTTCAAGGACGTCTCGAATGGACTGGTCGACATCAAGGGCGAGGTGGTCGGGCCGTACCGCATGCCGAAGCCGATCTCGTACTACGCCAACGGGCAGAATGGGACCGGAGACCGCACCCCGAACGCCAGGACCATGGCCCGCGACGCGGCCATCTTGGCCAACCCGAACGTCACCTTCACCAAGTTCGACAACGACAGCGACGGGTTCGTGGACGCGTTCGTGATCGTGCACGCGGGCGCAGGAGCCGAGCGCACGGGCAAGGCTAACGACATCTGGTCACACAAGTGGGTGCTCGACAAGGGGCCTTATCAAGCGGATGGCACGCAGATCTACTCGTATTTGACAGTCCCGTCGAACTGTCAACTCGGCGTCTGCGCGCACGAGCTCGGTCACCTCGCTTTCGGGTGGCCCGACCTGTATGACGCAGATTACACTTCGGGCGGCATCGGCAACTGGTGCCTCATGGCTTCCGGCAGCTACAACGGCAACGAGGATAATCCCTCGACTCCGTGCGCGTGGTGCAAGGTAGACCAGGGCTGGGTCGAGGTCCTCACGCCTACCGACATGCAGCAGTGAGTATTCGTCCTCCCATGTCCGACCATTCACGATGAACACTAGTTTTTTCTAGAACTGTTGCATTGGAAAATGTGGTGATGGAACATGGATCCCGGACACGTACTGTGTGACTATCCATGCATGCAGGATTGAGTCACTCTCATCACCACGTCGTGAAGGTGATTTTGTACTTAGACGTTGACTACTTCAGCTTGACAAATTTTCGTGCAGAGTGAAGCTAGAGGACGTGAAGGACTCGCACAAGGTGGTGAAGCTGTGGAAGGACGGCGCGCCGCAGACGGAGTACTTTTTGCTGGAGAACCGGCAGCAGAAGGGTCGCGACAAGGACTTGCCAGCGGGCGGGCTGCTAGTGTGGCACATCGATGAGATCAAGGAAGACAATACCAGCGAGACCACCAACTACAAGGTGGCGCTGGTTCAGAGTGACGGCCAGAAGGATCTGGAGCGCAAGGAGGACCGGGGCGACAGCGGCGACCCGTTTCCGGGACTCAAGTCCGTCCGCCTCGTGAACGCCGCCACCAACCCCTCCACCCGGGCGTACAATAGCGCGCCCACGGGCGTGAGCATCCGCGACATCAGCGACTCCGCCGACGTCATGACCTTCACCGTCAGTGTCCGCGACGACGCGGCCGTCGCTGTGGCTTGAGCATCAGGCCTAGCGTCACCGCGCTTCGAGCAATGATCCACGGATTGGAGCGCACCTACGTCCACATATTGGAACTTCAACTCATGCGCAACTAAGTCCACAGCAACCACTGTAGTCCACATATTGTATCTTGGTACTCATGATGCATACTTTTGCAAAGGTTATTGACGAGCGGCTGTAAACAGTTTGATGACCTACTCTTAAAGAAATTTCTGGAGACCTCTGGAGTTTATCTGAAAACATTCTACCTACCAAGTCACTTGGTCAACGTTCTCACTTTAAACTTGGATAAGGATCTTTGAACTTCGAGCCAGAGTGACATGTATTTTGGAACCAGCCCTTCAATCTATTGCTTCAAGGAGAAGAGAAAATGCTACACTGTTGCAACAAACGATAAATTCTTCAAAAGCCAAAAGACAAATAACTTTTCCCAAGTTGAGGGAAGATATCAAGTGGCTTTTGCATTGTGGAGTACAGCAGCATCGATAATAATAGGATTCGATAAATGTAACAGCTTCATTGTCAAATGGATTATGGTGCACAATGTCGTACCCTGATTCCCCAAACTAATGTCGAAGACATATCCGAAGATACAAGACGCGCATCATGTCTGAACGAGTAATTGGTGACTTCTATACAACTCCGGACCAAACGCTGTGGTCTGAAAGGTCTACAAGTGATTATGAACCTAGTACTAGCCAGTGACGAGTGCACCATGGATTTGGAGAATCAATGTAGAGAACTTCTAGTGGACATTGCTCCACGAATTGTACTCAACCCAGTCGAAGGCGATCGGTCCGAGGAAGGGCTCAGGAATGCCGAAGGCGTCCACAAGGCTGAGAGCTTGAGGCCGGAGCTCACCACAAAGCATGGAGACTTCAGTGCGGATGAGCTGTGCCTGGCTCGGTGAAAGGTATCCATACCTGCACAAAAACCAGGCTCAAATTAGGTTGTGACTCATACGGACCTTGCAATCATATTCACAGAAATGGGATTAGATGTACCTCAGAAAGACTGGAGCCTCATCCGCGGACGACAACACGTAGAGTGACCTAACCAGGCCAAGCACCTCCTGCAAATAGAAAGAAACAGGCTTGTTACAATGATAGAGAACATGTATATGACTTATAGAAAAGATGAAAACAGAATTATGTTTGACGGAAACGGAGCAGTGATCCTTGCCTTCATCGAGCCTGTGCTTTGTTGCTCACGTCGCAAAAAGCTTTCCAGAATTGAGCGCTCCGTGAATGCCTGCCCTAAATCCTCGGCTAGTTGATAACTCTGTGCGAAGCAAAAAAAAACCATTCGGTCAATAAGCTTGGCAAGTCCGTACACTCCAGTAAAACCACTACACGATTCAGCAACCATGTCATTTTGCCTCTTTAATGTAATAATTCGTACCGAAATGACTGCATCTGTCATAGAGACTCCCTTTACTACAAGGGAAGTAACTTGGGAGAACAAAAGCTCCAACAAACCCCGCTCCCTCAGCTGCAGAAGTGCCAACTGGTACACAAACAGGCACAGACGTCAGGCACAAAATCATGACTGAAACTGGGCCTAGGAGATCAAACATGCGGATCAGGAGAAAAGGACATGAAAGCACATTGACAGGAGGCTAAATTGAACAAATTATGATGCAGGTTCTCTCTCACCTGAAATCCAGGGTCACGAAGCGTTGTCTTGCTAAGTTCCTCGGGTGCGACTGGCACCGGTCCATTGATGTGCTCCAACCCCATTCCCTTGATAGGCTTCCCTTTCTTCTTAGCGGCCAAGTAATCAGCCAACAGTGCTTTGCTGACCTGGGAAACCACAACTCGTTAAACCTCACACATCACCAAATTCATCACCCACAGAGTTTCAGACGCCAAACCTGCTGCATCAAGACGTTATTGTCTCCCTCAAAAGTCAGTTGCACATCATACTCAGCTTTCAGCGTCCCAACTCGGTTTTCGGTCTTCAAACCCTGGCCTCCGCATGCTTCTCGGCATTCCTGCAGGAAAACAAACAAACCAAAAAAAATCTTAGACTCAGAATATCAATGAGAGTTACATATTATCGTGTCACACAAACCTGAAGCGCGCGAAGATTGTGCCATGAGAGGACCGCTTTTAGGCCACTGGACAAGACGTGAATGACTTTGGAGTCCTCCGGTTTCCGTCTCACGTACAGGTTCTTCAAATCCACGGCAGCGAAGCTCATTGCATATCTGCATTGGCAAACATCATGTCAGAAGAGATTTTGCACATGCATCCCACAAGATAGAGGGAGGATGGAGAGGATGATGACGCGTACGTTTTGGCCAGCAGAGGAAGCAGCCGGTGTCGGTGGCTGGGGTAGTCCAGAAGGAGCACCTCCGGCTCATCCGGTGTCAACGAGAATGCACGCCTTGAGAGAGCGTACCGTATGGCTGTTGCTAAGCCTATCTTTGATTGGTAGACGGCGCTCACAGCAATCGTCACGCGGCCTGATGTTAGAGGAGCCATAAATGCACCAAATCTCTGCAACCAAACAGAAGCGAATCATATTCAGCAACAAAAGAACTGCTCATAAGTATCACATGGAAGGTCATTGAGCGTATCCATCAAAGGTCCGACCTAAGAGCGAATATCACATGTGAATATGAGCCTATCTGAGAAACTAACCTGGTCAGGATCTTTGATTGCACTTTGGTATTTTCCATCTGGAGTAACGTCTGCTACTGCGTTGAGCAGATTCTCGCGAGGGATTCTCACATTGTCAAACCTGACATGAGATATGAAATCAAAACACGGACCCATGTCGATCCATGTGACGTTTTCTTTAGAACTGATCATCATTTTTACAACATGATACGCAGCGAGAGTGGATTCAGCCTACACAACTCACCAAATACGACCATTATCCACGCCATTCAGACCGATCTTGTGGCCGCAATCAGCAATACGAATGCCGGGGCACTCGCGTCCATATTGATCCCGGATTTGGCAAACAAAGGCATGGACGCCTTCATTCTTCCCGTTGATCGAGAGTTGCGAGAACACGATCGTATGGGTAGCATGCTACAATGGAGAGATAACGGAATCAGGACCATAATTTGACGCACTTGCTCCAAACCAAACCCTAATTTTGAAGGAACATCATCACAGACCTGTGCAGCGCCTCCAATCCAATACTTCTGAGCAGATTCACACGGAGTGTTGATGACGAACTCCTCGGATGAAGGATCGTAGGTGGTCACCGTTTCAATCCCCCGCACCTGAGCAGGAGGCACCGAAACTCAGAACTGATAAAATTGACGCAAAAAATCGAGGAAGAGAAAAAAAAATCGTACGTTGCTGCCATGGCCAAGTTCGCTCATGGCGAAGCAGCCGCGGACTTGGTACGCTTCCGTGAGAGCGAGCCACTTATCGTGGTGGCGCTTGCTGCCCAGGTACTGGATGGCGCCGCCCCAGAGGTGGATGTGCACGCCCAGCTTGATGGCCAGGGAATGGTCGAAGAGCCCCAGCGTCTCGAACAGCGCGGCCCGCCGCAGCGCGTCGTCGACGGATGAGTCCGTGAGCCACCCCTTGAAAACGCCCTTGCTCCGGAAGAACAAGATGCGCTCCAGGGTCCGCTCCCGGTGCTCCTCCATCGTCGAGTTGAAGTTGGGCGTCGCAAACACCCTGCCGCCCACACGCTTGCTCACGAACAGGTCGCTGCTCAGCATCAAGTCCGTGAAAGAGTCCCGCAGCTTCACGTGGTGCCCGTCCAGCAACTCCCGCATCGCCGATCGGTCGAAAGCACCCTTGTCTACAGGTCACAAAGGCAAAACTCAATCGTGCAACAACCTCCCAAAAGAGAAATCAAGAAGCTAGAAAACTGACACGCACCGGAATGAAACTCCGGAGGCTGATACGCCAAGCACGGCGACGGCTGCAGAAACGAAACTGGACTCAGCTCCTGCGCAAGCTGCCTGGCGAGCACCGACGTCCGCCGCGCTGCAGCAGCGTCCCCGCCATCGCCGATCCTCCGCCCGCGCTCCATCGATCAGTAAGTCTAGAAGATCTCCACCTTAGACTCCCTCCCACGCGATCGAACCTGCAGCCTTGAAGCTCACACAAGCTGCGTGGTGCACCCACCTACTTGCAACTGACTGAAACCTGTAGCAACTGAAAGTCTAGACAAAAGGGAAGCGTCAATATAAGTTCCTGAAAGCGCACGAATTCATGCTGTGCCTGATCCGAATTGCGGTGCGAGCATATCTTTCGCACACAGAATTCGGCTTCTGGCGTCTAGGAATGGTCTGCACCCCAAAGGCGTTACGTCTTTCGGTGAGTCGGAACGGTTGACGGTTTTAGGCGACCAGCGTCACGGGTTTGGGTGTGGGAGTCGTGTCTTGGAGGTTGCGTCGGAAGGGGGACCACCAGGCTTCTGCGCAGGTGCTGGGGGAGTATGGTGGAACCGTCACCTCACTGCTTTCAAATAACCTATTTCCTAGATTACGTATTTTCGAGTGTACGTGTGCGTGATGTTTTGGGTGGTTTAGGGTGCAGCGACGGTTTTGGGTGTAGGTTTTTGGTCATGGTCGACGTGGCAGTTGATTCGCGAACTCGTGACCCAATTCTACTCCATTCATTAACTTTTTGAGGATGTAACCCGCAAGATCGTCTTTCTAAACTTGTATGAGATGATGTGGGGAGTATTTTGTGAATTTTGACCGTACGAATTGAAAGGTAATTGGAGCGGTTTTTTTATATCCCGCGTTTGGTGAAAAAATTATGCTCCTTGAAGTGGTTTTTATGAAAGAGTGGGCAATTTGGGCAGTTTGGGCAATGAAGTTATTTTTTAAGAAAATTGAGATTTTGTATACAACTAATCATCATAACCTCCTATGAGATTTTACAAATGGAACTTTTCTTTACCATAAATATTTCACACCAAGAAAAGAGTCAAAGCTTTTGAGCACCTTGCAAAAAGAACCCTTTATTCTTCCACATAGGTAGATACAAGATTTTGAGATTTTCCACTTTTCTTTTCTACCCCAAGAAAACATAATAATCCTTATGTCTGCTATTGGGATTGAGATTTTATATGAAACTAGGATCACAAAAAGGTTTATATTATTTTTTGAGTGATTTTGGACCCTTCTTGTTGCACAATTATTTTGGATGTGCTAAACACCTCTATTCAACATTAGGTACCTAAATTCTTATGCACAAGTACCTTACATCAAATAACTTGTGATGGTAAAGAGTGACAGCTTTGTATAGTTTAAAAATTTCATTTTACAAAAAAGATTAGAGTGCTAATCTTGTAAAATGAGGATGCAAAAAGACCATGGAAGCTATTTTAAATGCTATAATCTTACAATCCATGGAGACAAAAGTTATTTTTAAAAGATTAAAAAAAATGAACACAATCAATTGTTCATTGATCCTTTAGTGCCGAGGTCATGTTTCTCCAAAACCTAGATATGTGCTAATTTTTTCTTTGAACAACTTTGATGGGAATTCAATGCCTAATTTTAGTATCCAACCTTACAAAATTGAAATTCAACCATAACCTAAACTTTGGAGAAAATTTTCACAACATCCAACGGTTATGGAATAGAATATAGTGTTTAAAGATACCGTATTTTGATAATGAAGATTGTGGACTTTGAAGGGTATACTACTTGATCCATCAATACATTCTTACAAGAACTCTTATACTTTTGAATAATAGAGGTTCACATGTGCACTAGCTTTGCATTGACATATCATATGTGAAGAAAACATTTATACATGATTATTGATGATTCTTTGACTTTTGTCTAATTGATTGTGAATTATAATAAAGGAAGACAAGATAACCATACCTGATATTTTGGGAGCAACACCAGCGGCCCGCGTCGGTGGAGAGCTGCATTCAAAAAGTGACATGCAAACTACACAACATCAAAACCTCATATGATCAGAAACTGGGCAATGATCCTACGGTAAGAGAAAACAGAGGCAGCGCTCTAGTACTTTATCACATGCTCTGCCCATTGACAGCAATTACATAATTCAGTAACACATCTTTGATTGATCCAAACTTAAGCGAAACTGCCTTGAAGATGTGGTCATTCATCATGATCGTTAGACCAAAGCCATGACTACACGTCAAACTCTAGTGCGTGCCACAGACACTCGAAATTGCATCAATTCTCCTTCCAGCATTTCCCCCTTCACGAGGCGCTTTGAATGATCGGATCTACCACCTGAATTTGACATTCCTGAGCTCCAAATAAACCAAAAATCTGACTCCCAGATCCGCCACTTCAGATCGCCTTTCACCGGCTCTGCGGTCTGTCTGTCAACCTCATGAAAGCATGGTCACTCAAGATCACGTACAGCTGCAGGTCCTGAAGAATATGTAACTAGGATGGACCAGGCTCAACTGGTCATTCCCAGTGACAACGTGCTCTCGAACTGATTTTACAATCAGAAAGTGCTCCCGATAATGGTATCCTTTTCAAGAGCTGGAAGTCTATCAGATCCTGGATATATCCGTAAAATTCAGATGACTCCGTGTAAACCTCTGAGTGATTGTGAACATCACGAAGGGGTGAAGAACACCGACGCCACTGCCGCGTAGGTGCTGTACGCGGCGAACAAGACGCCGCACAGGATGAGCACCACATCCGCAGCCATGGACTTCCTGGAGGCGCCGCTGGAGCCGCAGAGCTGCATGTGGAACAGCGACGGGAGCACGAACGCCAGGAGCGCGCACACGGTTCCGCCGACCAGGGAGATGAAGATGCCAAATCCGGGCACCGACACCGCCAGGACCGCAGTGGCTAAAACAGATGCGGAGCGAGCTCCGTTGAGGAAGAGAGCATGCTTCCAAGTGGACGGCGGAGCGGTCTTCCGGAACCAGGCGCTGTTGAGGAGCTTCCCCTCAAAGATGTCGTGCACCGGGTACATCATGACGGGGTAGGTGAAAAAGAGGCCGATGCAGAGGCCCAGTTTGACGATCTGCGTGGTCACGCCGTGCGGGAGGTTGAGGGTGATGATGTCCCGGGTGGCGTCGCCGAACGCCAGGTAGCCGATGAACCCGAACGCGAGGTAGAGGCCCGTGATGCAGGCGAACGAGAGCGCCAAGATGCGGGGGAATCGCTCAGGTCGTCTCATGGACGCTTCCAGCGTGAGCGTCATCCCGAAGCCCTCAAAGCAGTAGATGGCCACCCCCACGGCGAAGGGGATTGCGCCCAACGATGTGAACGGGTGGAGCTCCTGGAAGTTCTTGGGACTCTGCAAGTCGTCCCTGATCACGAGCGCCATGGCGGCGACGTTGCACACGTCGGCGAAGATACTGAAGGGCGCCAGAGACGCCAGGGAGCGCACCGTGGCGAGGAGGATCTGGAAGCCGATCATGATGAAAATGAAGTCGGACGACCGAGTGGTGGCGCCCGTGACGACAGAGGACACGTTTTGGCCCAGGAAGATGAGGTACGAGACGCAGCATCCGATCTGTGAGATGCAGATGAGCATGTCGACCGTCATCCGGCCTGTCGTGCCGTAGGCCATCTGCCCGAGGTCTCCATATGTGTGCACACGGATGCCTCCGCCCTTGGCGATGGAATCCTTGCACTGCACCTGTTCCATACCATGAAAAAGTTAATGCCTTCACTTATGTTTCTCACAATTCTTCAGCCTGAAAGACCTACTCAGACTCATATTCAAGCGACTTTCAAGAGATCCAAACCCTAATTTTCTAAACCTTGTCCTCTATATGCCTCGAGCATTAATGAGTTACAGACACATTAACCAAAATCCGATCAACACATCCATGGTAGCTGAATGTGACAATGAACTTAACCTTGGAGGAGAAACGTCATCGCAACAAGGAAAATGCAGTCAGTGATTAGTGAGAATGCATGCTGACCAAGAGTAGCATGCAGTAGTAAGTGAGGCAGGCCGCGCCGACGACAGAACTTGCAGCAACAGCCCAGCCGCTCGTTCGGAACGTGTAAGGCAGCCCTAAAACGCCTGCTCCTACAATCGAAATGAAGATATTGCCCGCTGTTCGAGCAACCGTCGCTTGCCCTGTCCCTGCATGCAACAGCAGCGGCGTCTCCTCATCTGGCTCCATCCCAAAAGCCATCTGATTTCAGTCTCTGTTGTAATTATCACAAACAGATTGTTGCTCTGATTGCTGCGTCAAGGTTGTCCCCACAATTCAAAACGCCTCCGATTGAATTAGGGCTCCTGGCTCATAATCCACTTATCCAGCTGAGGTTTGCTTTTCCGCTCAACTTGAGAAAGGGAGTCATATAGACCTCATATCCATAATTCCGCGGTCCCCAGAGTCCATAATTGGAAGAGCTGCAGAATAGTGAACAATTCAAAAAGTAAACAGCGAAAACTGTCAAACACCACCTCGGCAAGGACGACGACGACAACTTGATCTTTCCAGATCTTTAATGAAGGTTCCAAAACGATGGTAATCTGTGCGCACAAATACAGAAATCGCAACAAATATGACTAAGAAAAAGAGGCTACCTTTCCTCTGCAATTACTTGCTCGATAGACCCTTTGAGCAGCCTGCGAAAGAAACGGCCAAACTCAACGTCGAAGAGGGAAGCAAAACTCAGAAACTCCGAAATAGAAAGGCACCACTGGAATCCTCACTAATCACGATCCCCAAGGCCCTCAACGACATTACCGTCCAACGCAAACCAACACTATAACCAATGTCCAGAAATGTACCACCCGGATCAGAATTCCGTGCAAACCTCGCCGACCATTATCCAATCCCGGAACTCACTCGCACGTATCCAAATCCGCCCAAATCGCCTCAATGTGCGCAATCAGAATCGCAACCCAATAAACAATCAGACCTGTAATTTCTCCCCAAAGATCGGTGAGTTTCAACCTTCTGGCATCACGGTCCCGTCTCTAATGGCCGGATTTTCTGAGACTCATGTTCATGTGCAGGGCGTCATGGAGAGCAAGCATGAACATAGGACCTGACTTGAGGTGGTAATTGGTAACTTACCAGAAAGAGGCCGCGTCTCCGTCACAGCTCTAGAAGTCTAGACATTGTTGGCAATCAGAGTTTCGGGCAGAAGTGACGTGGCGGCTTGGGCTCGTGCTGGTTGTCCAGGTTTCGACGTGCCACATGCTAACCTCGAAATCCATGCACATTCTTTTCGTCACATCGTGCAACGAAGAAGTTATCCTCATGTGGGAATCCGCCACTTGATGACTCTCAGACACCCTGTGTTGTGGATAACACTTAACATATCGGAACTTCTCTCAGTAATCATGTGCGCAATGAGTTAGAGGATGTTCAAAGGTGATAGTCTGGGCAATACTAGATACAAACTCTTTGGCCCACTTTTTCTTTTAAGGATTTGCTTATTAAGCCAGGAGATTTAACTCACTGTGTGATGTCAGATACGTACCAGAATTGCCTGGGATAATTTGTTGAGCGCTTGTGGTGAAAAGTGAAATATTTATGATTAGCCTGTAAGTTCCTCGTCTTCTCAGCCACTTCGTAAAATTCAGTGCCTGGTTCTTGATAATTTCACCATTTGAGATCATTTGCACAAAGTTCGCACAAAAACTTCTGCATACATGAAACTGTATTTGTCCAAGGAACTATTCACAATGCACAGTTACAGATAAGGTAGGTCGCTTAGAACCTGGTACAATCTCCTAAGCTTACCCCTTGTGGCTATGGTGGCGGTCATCAAGAACTTTAGATGATACAAAACTTGAGCATGGAACTGCACATGAGTAACGCGAATCTAACTGGCCGTGTGGCACTGTCTGCTTCTAACAAGTTACAACCTGGATTCATTCCATCTTGGACAAGAGCAAGCCTTCGCACCACCTACCCATGACTCTCCGCAAGTGTAGCAGAATTCGTGTCTGCACCTGCTCTCAAAGAAAACAATATTTATTATGCTACATCAATTTACACATCAAAATGGAACATACAGATGTAGCGAATTTGAAATTACGCGAGCAGAGCAGAGCACTTACAAACAGGTCATGTGAAAACAACCATGGCTCAGCTCAACAATCCGCCCACATTTCTTGCAGCGTTGCCATTTCCGCTGCCCAGCGAGTTGCAGCAGCTTCTCATCTCCCAAAAGACGCAGATTTTTCACATTCGCATTATACTCGGCGCAACTCATGTTGGAATGCCAGGGCACAGCGCATTCCAAGCAGAATGCCCGGTGGCAAGCCTCACACTCCACACAGCCAGAGGCAATGGGGTGCGGATGTGCGGAACTGGATGCTGTATCCGAGTGAGAGATGGGCTTGAACAGCAGCGCAGAGCAGTCTTGGAAGGGACAATACATGCGCTCTGTTTCTGGAATGGCAGCTTCTATCTGCCTCCTTGTCAGAACTTCAAGCAACGGAGAGCTTAGAAGGGATGACAGCTGAGTATACGATATGATGGTTGGGCACCCATCATGAAGGCAGGTCACGTGCATTTGTCCTCCATCCAGTATCCTCGCCTCCCCATGCCTTGAGACGCAAGATTCGCAGAAATGATGTTCACACCCTAGAAATCATGATAAAAACACAGCAGTTGTCACTTTGAGGTATGAAAAAAGACAACATCAAATATGGAGAAGTTTGGCACGGCGCTGAGAGCAGCGGACCAGAACATCTCAAAAGAACTTATGCCATCACGGAGCTTTTAAAAGCAATTGTAGGAATAAAACGAGCAACAACCTGACTATTGGCAAGAGAAAGAACGTCAGGCACTACCTTCGAGTGTAACAAAGGTGCTCGTACTTTGCGTGGATTCAAAGCAGATCTGGCAATACTGTGCGCCATATTCATCAGATGCCTCAGTCTCAAGACAAACTCCTGCAATCAATGGTGGCCCAGTTTCTGGATTCAGGCGGTCAGAACTAACTGAAGAAGAGGGAACACCATCGTCGTTCTCTTCCTGCACAACCATCTTGCCTTTTCCGTGCTGCTTAATATCAAGTGTGCATCTCCTGGGAACTACTTCGCGGATTGTCAAGGGAGTCACAGACAGTTTTGCTAGCTGCATTACAGGGATAGTTCCATCATATTCCACCATGCCAGCACCACTACATCGTGACCTCGCACGGCCTGTGAGGCTGGAAGTATTCAACAGGCTCAGAACCGATACATAATCATCAACTTCATTTGTCAACGGGTCTTCTGGAAAAGACTTAAGAGTAAAAGGGTCTTCCGCCGAATCTACAGCTCGGCCGGGAATGTTCGCCAGCGATCGAGCGAACCGCGCATCGTGCTCTTTGATGGCATCTAAGTGGGCCAACCTTGCTGCCTCTAGTAAGGACAGCTGCGTTTCCTCTGTATCATCTACAAAGTTCCCAAGCTCGTCAACAGATAGGTTCAGTGCAGCAGCCTTGTCTACATCACCGCTAACCCGAGAATCTGCGTTCAGCACACACCACATTCCAAGTAACCACAAAAATCTCTAAACCAGGAAGCCTGGCCGAATAAAAACATCAACCAATCAATATCACTTCCTTTACATGTCGAAAGAAACTTATTCTAAACAAGAGGTAAAGGTAACATGAGGCACAAGCATTCGATTTAGTCGAAAACCAACCTTTGAGTTTCTCAACGCTTGGCAAATGCTGTAAAGGATCCTCTAATTCCTCACCAGCTCCTACCCCGTGTTCCAGCAAATTCGTGGTAGACTTCACAATTTCCTGTATCTGCAAAAGAAAAGCCAATTCCGCATCTCTAGCTTCCACAATGCCCTTTGCAAACTCCACAGCTTGCATCCTAGAAACGATCACCTCCTCCATTGCTCTCCCACCAACAGGCTTTCACCAAAGGGAGGTTACTAGCAAGGGTACTGGAGCAGAAATCGTTCAAATACAAGAAGTAGATTTCAGTTCAAAGAGGCCCAGCTCAGTTGACTTAGAGATTGACAGCCACTTCATTACAATCTGTCAAGACTCACAGCCACCTCTGAACTTAGTGCGTACAAGTATAACAAGTTATGATTAAATTACTCATGACTCGTTACCTACTTGTAGGAATTAAGTTTCATTATTACCTGCGCCGCCACAACATGATCGTATGCATGTTGAAAACATATAAAAAAACTCACGCAGCACAAGTACAGCCATTAGTAAAAGAGAAAGATCCTCCACTACGTCCCCGCATCAACGTTAGCAGGTACGCTTAGTACTTGAGGCCATAAATAAAACTACTAATCCATTGGTCACTCTTACATCTTCGTACATTGTGCAGAAAATGAAGGTCATCCTGGTCAGGTGGCACATCGACATGTAATGATGCTATTCATTTTATATCATGGTACCCTGCTGACCGTTCAAATTATCAAAGCCTAAGAAATTGCTCAGAAATCCAAAGACCGACCAACCTAAATGCGTATGTTACCGTATGTCGGTTGTCCAATTCAAGTTTCCAAGGACCATTTCTGTCTCATGTAATCTTGGCATTCGTGTCAGTAATTCGAGTCGCAGAGTACTATGACCTTTTGCAATAATAAAGCAAAGAAAATACTTTCATGAGAAATTTTATCTACAATAGGAATAGTATAAGTGCATATTAGGTCCTTAATTATCTTATCAAAGTAAGTGAGAAAATTCAGCGCAGTCACCTGCAAGAGAATGAGATACCCACATCTTTACACGACGTTCGCTCCTCCGAGCGATCTCTACCGAACCAAAATCCATTACAAAAGTCAATATTGTTTACAAAGCTCGGCACAAACTTCAGCTGCCGCAAGACACACTCTAAATATGTCAGACTAACAGATTTGAGCATCCAATATGCACAGGAACATAAACCACCTCCAGAAAACCACGTGTATTTGAAAATACAACAAGTTGTATAATTCCAGTCGCTTCATGCGAGCGTGTATACGTTACACCAAAGCCGGCTCTCCACTCAACAGTAACGGAGCTAGAACCTTACCCTGTAGCATACAAAAAGAAGATCAAATTAGATCAAATTTCATCAAATTAAAATGCCACATTGAGAAATCTCTGCAAAGATGTGGGTATCTCATTCTCTTGCAGGTGACTGCGAGAACGTCATGTAAAGATGAAACAGTGAAGAGTGCTGTGTTTACCATGTACTCGACTCTACTGGGAGAATGTGACTTTAGAGATGATTTTGGAAGCTTGATCGCCGCCCAGGAGGAAGTAAGGGTGGCGCAAGGCTGCCGCAGCGGATAGTCTGCCCCTGTTGAGCACGTTTCTCTCACAGATTAGTTTTGATACTAAATCCCAGCCCTTCCCTCCATCTAAATCGAGCAAATCGAAGTTAATCCTGGCCACTTTTGTGATCTGCCTCCACTTCTGGAGGTTGTATCCCACAGATTCGATCTCCTTCTTGAACGTCTGCAGTCCAATTGTTGTTCGCAATCCGACGCACGACATTTGTAGAAAGATCACTCCAACGGAGTACATATCGAACAGGTCCGGGCAATTCAACTGCACATGTTAAAACATGTTAAAACAATTTTAGGTAAGATGCGGAAAGTAGAGAAAATACTTATTTAGACTCGGTCACCAACATTCACTGTAAGCACATGAGTGGTGAAAGGAGAATTCAAGGGAAGCTGGATCTCACCTGCCAGAGGAACGGGGAGAGGACCGCAGCGATAGGGGCAAGCGGCGGCAGGGGAGTCTTCTCTGGAAGAACATAAAGCTCCGGAGGACAGTAGTCTGGGTCAAGAATTCCCCGGTCTGGAACAAAGTTCTTCCCTACTCGGAGATCTGTTGCAGCTCCAAAATCAATGAACTTCAATTTGCCTTTATCTGTCACTACCACATTGGAGGGTTTCACATCCCTATGGACAATACCCGCCGCGTGCATTTTGTTGAGACATGAAATAATTTGCCGCATGATTTGCTTGATTATTAGCGCATTCCGTTCTAGATCATCATCGTTATTTAATGTTCGCCCAAAAAGAGGTTGTTCCAGGTTTCGGGGAAAGCTTTGCTGCTTCATGAAATCTAATAATGTGGAATCACCCTGCACAGCCTCAACAGAACGAATGTCAAAACGAAAGTTACACCTTATGAAATTGACAATGCTGGAACTCCAAGAGAAACCGTGCCTTGTAATTTTAAACATGCTCGATTTGTTGCTCTAAGTCAAATAATGAATTTGCACCAGATTGAAGGGTAGGCATGGACCTCATACTTCCAAATAAGCCATTTGCCGCCCTCGGTAAATTGTCCCTTGGTCACGTCTGCTGTAAAGGTGCCCAAAAATTTAGCACACGCATCTGGTGCAGCTCTAGACATCCGATAATTGAACCACTCCTCCATGTCCCCACATTCCTCCGCCCCTAATACTCCTACTTTCACCTGTGTAGAGAAATCACCGAATCCTCACATTTACATAGGATATACGTCTATGAGCTGAACAATTGCAGCAATCAGCATTGTCATGCAACTCGCACAGAATTTTAGAAATACTAAAAGAAATCACATTCCTTTACCTTCTTCAAGATAACTTTCTTAAATTTTTTGTAGTCTTCAAACTCTTCCAGACGTCGACCTCGTCTTCCGAGCTCATCGTCCGCACTGGCACCCTTTGGCAAAATATATCCAGCATATACAGTCCCAAACGATCCTTCTCCTAACCTCTCGCTCACAACAAAGTCTGTCCGTTTCCAGCCTCTTCTCCCGCGCACAAACTCAAAAAGCGCCTGGACAGGTGCTCCAACATACGTATCCAATGCTCCTTTCAGCACTCCGGGTCTGGCAGTCAGATAGATCAAGCCTAACAACGACGCACCAGCAACACGAATCCTTTCCCCATCAGAGAGGTCCACCAAGGGTTTCAACACACTCGAATTTGTCAACCCTGTTGCTGCCTCTGGAATGGAGCTGTACAACTCCGGCACTCCATGCTGCAGGGTATCGATCCATGGCAGCTGCATTACCACGTCCGTAACACCATTCGCCACCACTTCCACCACACAGCCTATTCTCTGCTTCCGCTTCTTGGCTGGACACCCCACCACCAACGCCCGCAAACCTTCCCCCAAAAAAGCACTTCTACACCTCGGCGACACGAATCTTTCTGCAAAATTAAGGGATGAATTCATGGAGTTCAATCGCATCGGCACCGTAGCTCGGTCGATATTTAGCTGCAAACCATATTTAGGGTCCGATGGAGCTCCCAAGACTGTCACTCCTGTGGCCATAGCCAACAAACTTGGTATTCAATTGATTGCAGATTTCTGCACACAGTATGAACAAAAATGGCTTCAAGCAGGATCACGTCTGTTCAGATGTGAAACAAATCATATAACTTCAGTCACTTCTGGAAAGCCTGTCAACGTCCAATTACAGCAGGCTCTCCATGTAACAGGTGCGATACTAAAACCTTGACCTGCTGCACACAAAAGGAGGATCAACAACGAATCATCAATCTAAGTCCAATTCTTACCATCCAGACAACTGAAATGTAGCTAGCTTAAATTCATTGAGACCTTAAAGGACTCACGAGCAACCGTAGGGGACCAGCACATTGAAAACTAAAAGGCATCTGACCAAAATGCAGTGAAACTTTTGACTACTGGTGACATTGTGTTGCAAACATTGAGACAGAGAGAAGGCTAGAGCCTAAAACTAACTAGACTACCAAACGTCCTCATACCTCAACCTCGAATCAATTCGTGTACAGACCGCAGCTGCAAGGGCTACGAGCAATGTGCGGAACTGCCTGAGCTTCCGCATCACGAGGCCACGAGTAGCAGCTTGTTTGATTCAGCGAATGCCTGCCCCATGGCAATAGTTGTCTCAATTAATCTCTAATGCACTACACGTTAATGCCAATTCCTGTCGCCTTCGGGAGTACAATTATTGTTGCCTACTCTGCATTCCAAAACAATGCGCAGCACAGTCTGGTCAAACTCCGTGCAGAAACAAATCCAAAAAAGTGTTTAAATTCATCACAAGCAAAGAAAGACCAACACTCTCACACTGAATTAATCCGCTCGTATCTAACAGCCGCAATCTCTACCTGCACAAGTTCTCCGTACGCAGTCAGTCTAACCTAACTTCTGTCACTAGTTCTGTACTTACTCTGTATTTCCTAACACGGCGCACGCCGAGTCTAGCCAAACCTGAGCAGAATCAAGTGCGACTGAGAGTCCAAATTCATGAAAAGGAAAGAAAATCAAACACTCTCGCATTGAATCAACGGCACGCTCAAGCACAACGACCGCAATGTAACCCTCCGCAGGCGATACTCCAAACCTCCTAACTAATTCTGTCACCTCCGAGCACCAACTCGTCACTCCCTCCACTCCAAAACACGACTATACACTCTCGCGCAATGCAACTAAGAATTCAAACTCGCCAGATAGAACAACATTCTCGCAAGGAATTCCCTCTCAATCCGCTCATCCATTGAAAAATCGCAATGCCAATCCTCGGCACCTAATGAAATATATCACAAATCCTTCTCCTCCGCATTCCAAACGACGGCGAGAAGCATCAGAGGCACAACAACCTCGCACATGCCAGGAACACTAAGCTCATGAATGATTCACCTGCACGTACTGACACTCCTGCGTGAGCCTGCGAGTCCAAGGCCGCAGCGACGCAGGCGAAGCTCCCGCCATAGAAGTTGGAGCTGTCTGTGAAATTGACGGGATCTCGAAGCGACGATGATGCACAAACCATCTTAAAGGAAAGGCTCTGGTGCACCTCACTGGATATGGTCCTGCCTCCTAAAGCCACCTCTGCCTCGACCGACGACCACATCGCAACGGAATTGCACTCTTCTTTGAAGACGGGCTGCAAAGTGCCTGTGACCGTGTTGGTTGCGACCGTGTTCCCTGTGACCGTGATTCCTTTGAACGTGTTTCCTGTGACCGTGCTTCCTGTCGCCGTGTTGGACTGGCTTCATAAACGTCGCAGATGGTACTCAAATCCGCTAGAAATAGGCCCTCTTTCGACATCGACAGGAATGATAGAGAGATCTACAGCGGTGGTAGATTTTTCCGAACGTCATCCAGGTCTTTGGCAGCGGTATATCTATTTGGTTGTAAGGAGTACGATGGCTTTTTTATTCTAGAAAACCTTTTCTTTTTCTTTTTTTCTTTTTTTCTTTTTTTTTTTGGTTTTTGTTTTGTTTCGCTTTGCTCTGCTTGTTCTAAAATTTCCTTCGTTTTTGGATTTTATTTTTATTAAGGGATGTATAGGAATGGTAATGATTAGATTAGGTAAAGTCTGTGACATATCTGAAGGAAAAGCGGTGCTTGTTTAATTTTGAGCATCGCCAACAGAGCGCCGTAACGGTCACGGCAACAGTAACAGAAAGAACACCGTTGCTTTTTGGCCAGAAAATAGCCCTAGAGGCTCCATTGCAACTTAAATTTTTTGTAGTTTTCCACGGCACATTCACAAATGAATGGCAAAGAGGGGGGTTTGTAGAGTGAGGAAGTACCACCCCTGTATGTTGGTCAACTTTTGACTAGGCCGAAATAGACAGTGTTTGTGTGGATGGCGGGAGAGTGACGAAGGGAAAGAATTTTTTTGAGGAAGAAGAGAGGTAGTTGTGTTTCTCGTTCTTGCACGTGGCAGCTCATTGATGACGTGGCAGCTTGCACTTGTGTGCCGCGTTGAAAGTAGAGAGTACTGCTGTGGAGCACCTAGCTCGCCCCGCCACATCTTTCCCCATGCCACGCAAATTGACGCGGTAAAGGGATGTATTGCATCAGTTCCGCGTTGTAGTGTTGGCAATGCTCTTACAGCTAGAGAATCAATTGAAGTGGGGCGGGGGCCAATTGGCACATAGCCCAAGTACAAAAAATAACATTGGGATTTGGTATATTTTGCTTTAGTCCAATCAATGGTGTGAGGTGGGCTTAAGCTTTTCCACATGATAGACTTTCAAGTATGGTTATGTTTCAATTATTTGGATAAGAGAATTAGTAGAAGAATTCAGTGAAATGAGTATCATTAATAGGTGTTTTATTTTTTTAAATTATAGTTCAAATTGAACATGTTCAAGAGTTGCACAATAGATTAAATTGGCTAAAATAAGCTTTTCCATTTGATGGAATGAAGTATAATTATGGTTCCATTTTTATGCATATGAAATAAGAATTGACATTTTTTTCACATTTTCCTAATTTGTAAGCATTTTCTTAGCAAATATCAAAGCCAAGTTTAATTGTGATTTGGAATTGTGCATTAGACCTCTCCACTATTGCAACATCAAAGTGCAAAATACAACATGATTGTTGCATTCTCATTTATTTTACCACGAAGGTTTTAATTGATGCTAAGAGTATCTCCACCGGGGAACAGGACCCCCAAGAGATTTGCCTAAATAGCATGAAATCTGAAGAATCTGCCCACACAACTGATTGTAAAGCGGTGTCCCGCTCCGCCGGGTTCGGTCCGTCCAACCTCCCGAAAGGGGAAAGCACGGACTATGCCGTCCCATCCATAGAATTCCATGTTTTCCCCAGCCACTCCTCTATTGCCCTGTGGCAGCATGATTGGTCGCGGCAATATCAATATATTTTTCCCTATTCGTAAGTAAAGTTGACTTTTTCCATGTGTTCTTCCATGTGTCCGCCCACGTCCTCTCACCCAGGTAGCGTCACTTGCCGGTAGAGCTCGCAACCCAGCCATTCAACTTCCCATTCAACCGGTGTGACCAAAAACGGTACGTTCCGTTCCGTGCGAGCTCCACCCCTACAACTGTGGCCTAGCGTGGACTGGGTCGGCGTTCACGGGTGGAGATGCTCTAAGCAGAAAAAGAGAGAAACGTCTTTGATTGTGTGCTTGTGAATGGAATTGGCAAAGGAAGTGGATTACTTGCAAGCACTTTAGGATGTGAAAGCGAGCAATAGAGATACTAAATATAAAACTTGGATACATGACAGAACTAAATCAGAACGTTTCTGAGCCTCCTTAATATCACAGCGTAAGATCCAGTCTTCTGTGATATTACAATAGGTGACATTAGAGAGGTTAGGGTATGGTGATATGACGAAGGTGACTTAAAAGAGGTCGCGGAAGCGGCCCACGAAGCCTTCAGATATTTTTGAGGGTCTTTCCAGCACAAATTTTTTTTCCGCCGTGGACAGCAACCGCGGCGCCAATTGTCACGCACCAGCTCCAGTTCAACGACCCGGAAGCTCTGATTTTCTCACAAACGCCCACCGAGTACACAATGACTGCACCAGAACTCGGGTTTCACGTTGTATTCATCAAACTCACGCAGAATCTGAAGCTTTCTTCCGAAGTGTTTTCCCATTTTGAGGTGGAGAGGAATGCCGATGCAAGACGATGAGACAATGAGCAAGACGACGTCCGGCGAGGAGGGAGTGGGGGAGGTGCAGAAGCAGCAGCAGCAGCACCAGTCCATGTTGGCAGCGCTGCAGAACTTTCTCCGCTGGAGTCCCTCCCCGAGACAGGACATCATCGAGTCCGAGAAACGCCTCCTCACTCTCGTCAAGTAAGCAATCTCTCTCTCTCTCTCGTATCGTTTCCTTTTCAATTAGGTTACTGGAACGATGACGAAGCAGTGAAATTCGCGAGAGAGCTGAGAACAATGGTCGCTCAGTGTTTCCCTCTGAAATTTTCGCACTGGGTGAGCTGCTGCTGTTTTTTTGTGGGTTTTTTTTGTGCTTCATGTGCTTCGCTACAGTTCTTTTGTGTAGAGACACTGCGTAGAATGAGCAAGGTTGAACTTGTATCGTTTGTTTCTGGACCTTTCGTGGAGTTTGGGGCTCAGAATTGGAAGAGTGCACACTGGTTTTTGTCTTTGTGTATACTGTAGCCTGAGTCTTTCCATGTAAGAACTTACAGGATTGATTTATGATTTGATGGCGGCAAAAGTATGATATCAGCCCTTTTTGCAGTCTGATTTGCTAGAGTGTACCAGTTTGATGTATTCATCGCTTGAGCTTCTTTTTTGTGCAGGACTCCTCATGTGGTGGAGCAAGTGAACATAGGACCTGGACCTCCAGGCTCGGAAGTTCGGTGGTTTCGATCCACAAGCAATGAGCCACGCTTCATTAACACGGTCACTCTTGACAATCCGGATGCTGCGCCAACAATTGTGCTCTTGCACGGCTACGGCGCGTCTCAAGGATTCTTTTTCCGTAATCTTGACGCATTGGCTTCCAAGTTCAGAGTTTTAGCTTTAGATCAAATTGGGTGAGTCGATGATGATGTTGTTTTTGGAGCGTGAAGCCAAGTTTTGTGACATCAAACTCCCTGAGTTTAGTATCTGATTATCAAGGTGAATTTGTTGCTGCAGTTGGGGTGCTTCCAGCCGTCCGGATTTCACTTGTAGAAGTATAGAAGGTAATCAATTGAATCGTAGTTTTCATCTCATCTCTTGCAACTGCATGATTTCTGCTACTGATTTTTAGGGTTTTTGAGTTCGGTTTTGCACTGTAACCCATTTGTTTGGAGCCGTACATGTTGTTTGCAGAGACAGAGTCGTGGTTCATTGAGTCGCTCGAGGAGTGGCGGAAGGCGAAAGCGCTTGACAACTTCATTTTGTTAGGTCATTCGCTGGGAGGATATGTGGCATCACGATATGCTCTCAAGGTACGTTTGTTCCCAGCTTCAAATGTCCTCTTCCTAACATCACTTATTGTTATTCTGTTCAAGTGAGTTTATGCAGTTTCCTCGGGGTATTCTACCGCTATAGTTTCAGGATACAGGTCTGGTGTTTGAGTTTGATTACGCGATCTACGTTAAGCAGAGCCTAGCAAATTGTGGATGTGATGCTTATGTGATTTTCTCTTTCTTGGTCGGTGTAGTATCCGGAGCGTGTGAAGCATCTAGTGCTGGTGGGTTCAGCAGGCTTCAATGCCGGCTCTGATCGGCTCATGCAATTCAAGTCAACTTGGAAAGGAGTTTTGGCCAACTTCGTCCGGGAATCAAATCGCACTCCACAAGCAATCACAAGGTAATATAGTGTGCAGGGCCGAGGCACACACGTTTCCTCTCATTTTCAGGAAATAACCGGTCTTTCAGTAGTGACTGATTCTCTTCCAGACTTGCTATTGAATGTACAAGTCCTAACTGCATCAAATTCCGATGGCTCGCAGAGGATTAGGGCCGTGGGGTCCAAACCTGGTCAACAAATACGCAGGAGGAAGGTTTGTCACGTATGCAAACGGCACCACGTTAACTAATGACGAGTCTAGGTTGCTCTCTGGTACGCTTCTTTGTCCGCTATGTAAAGTTTGTTGATGATGTTGCAGTGGTGATCAACTTTGTTGATGTTCAGCTAAGATGTCTATTGTGGTCATTTCCTTTCCGATTGGCAGATTATATGTTTCACACACTGGCAGCTAGAGCAAGTGGCGAACTTTGCCTCAAGTATATCTTTTCTTCGGGAGCACTGACCCAAACCCCACTTGTGGGCAGGTAAAAACGAAGAACATAACTGTGTTGTGCGTTGTTAGGTATAATTCTGGTTGATTGTGATTGGCTCTTGTCGAGTTTTTGGTGGCATCGTTCTCTGTAGTAATCATTTTGATTCGGAGCTCATGGGAAAGAGATATTTCTTCTATGGTATGTTCAGTGCACCGGATTGGAAAATTCCAACCTCGTTTATTTATGGTGAGACGGATTGGATGGACTACAAAGGTGCAGTCGAAGCCCGCAAACGCATGAATGTTCCATGTGAAATCTTCATTGTACCCCAGGTACGTATTGAATTCTCTAGTGTAATTTTTATGAGGGTGAAACTCACACAAATTGACAAGTGATTTCTGGTGGCAGGGCGGCCACTTCGTGTATTTGGACAACGCGACTAAGTTTCACGAGGCGGTGTTTTATGCATGTCGGCGATACTTACCTGGCGGATCAGAGTTCACGTTACCTTTCGATATTCGCCAAGTTTAAAGATAGGGTAGACAATTGTAAATATCCATTTGATGTACAGTTTCATGGTTTTGAAATATGTAAAACTGAAGAGCTTGCTTCGTACTACCATTTGATGGAGTGTGTAGAGAAAATACACCACTCAAGTGTAGAGGAAATTTAAGTTTCATACGTAACTGAGAGCGCTGCAAACTGAAAGCCTTTCAAGTGCTGTTGAAGTACGCCATCTTGTTTAACATGGAACAGCGTTCTTCTTGAACGCATCTGTCTGTCACGGCCATCAATTCAAGGGCGGAGAACAGTTAATGTCTGTGACTGACCAAGTGTAGCTCACATCTCTTGCATGCAAGCAGCCAAATCTTTGTCTCCAGGTAAATTTTCTACAATGTCTTATGAGGTGAGTCTTCATTCGCAACCCACTTGGTCGCTGCCATAGCTGATGGTTTTCAGAGATGGCTCCGACATGTTGGTCACCCAGGCCCGAGGACCGCCTTCGACGTTGTAAGCAAACGAGGTTCCACAGGCGCCGCCCGGTCTCGACATCATGTCCACGGTTCTCGCCATCACCACGAGGCTGGAGAATGTGGAGAAGGTGTTGCCCGCGAACACGTCCGCCCGTTTGCAGATCTCGAAGTCGATGGCGGCCTGCATGATGTAGGGCAGGTTCTGGTAGACGCCGAGGTTCGTCTTCTCAACCGGAACGATCTCGTGTCCTCAACCTTGGGTGAGGTTTGCGAGACGATGAGCCGCAGCAGCGAGGTAGACAACTGCAGGACGTTTTGGTAGTATCCTCGCCACTCGTGTCACAATCTCCTCCTTCGTTGCGCATATGTGAGGGCGCGGCGCTTTCGTGACCCTCACAGCTCTGTCTTCCAAGTGACGGCAATGGAGTTGCCAGTCGCGCTCGACGCGCATGTGCACAGCTGCGTATCCACGGTTTTCTTTCGTCCTGAGCTTCCTGATAATGCGATCAGCTTTGGATTGCAGGGAGTTTGTGAGAGTCAGGCACTCGAGGATTCTGGCGTACTCTTTGACTGGCCAGTGATCCGGCCACAGAAATGGGTTCCTTCCGACCATCTTCATCACTGCAGCGTCGACTTCTCTTGATAGTGCGCTCAGATGCTGCTTGTCTCGTTCCGGTGTCCATTTGCGCCCGCTTCCGATGGACACTTCCGTTGCACGCTCACCTCTTGCCGGTGTGGCGTTGGTAATCTTGGTGAACCCCTTGCAGCGGTCGTTGAAGCGTGCTATGGAGAAGAGATGAGTGAAGGATATGGCATTGCTGGCGTTGATGAAGATGGAGGAGGTAAGCGTTGGTGCGATGAGGGTGCGGTTGAGGTATCTTGCTGTGAGTGCGGCTCTGGCTATGGCGATCTTCTGGTTGTTCAGTCCCCACACCATCTGCGGGACTTCAAGAAACCTCTCCTCTGACACCTGCTGGAACGAGAGAGGCCTCGACAGCAGCGTGGATGCCAAGAGCGCCGTCGCCAAGAGCAGTGATACTGTAGCAAGCTGAACTTTCTCAATGTTCCAATACACTCTCATCTCTTTCAAGGTCAGCATTTTTATCATGATATACAATATCAAACCGGCCAAGTGCCCTTTAGAAGAAAACCGTGACAGGACACTTATTACATTCTAATTTTTTCACTGCTGTCATTCCAACAGGATTGTCGAATTTATAAGTTACTGCAGAATTGTTTTGTCAATGCAAAATAAGAAACTCAACGATGCGACCAAGCAAGAGTATGTGGAAACATAGAATGCCAAGAAAAGTATGAGCGTTGGTTGGAATGCATGTTTCTTGCTATCCACACTAAACTGCGGATTGGTGCAGGCAGGAGAATGTTGTAGATATCAAATCAAAATCAGTAATACAGCTGAAAATCCTTATCATGAACCACAAGTATAGACTAGAGCCTCATGATCCACGAAGATGATAAAAAAATTCAATCTTATTCACAAAAGTTTACAGCAAGCTGTGTTTCAAAACACGCAGAGATACATCAACTCTGGACCTAGTGGTGCAACTTCTCCTTGATCTTGGCCATCATGCCCTTCTTCGGAGGTGCACCATCGATACCATAAGCAGTCGCATCGTTGTGCGTGTCGTCGTACCCAGTTCCAGTCCTCGACGCGTCATACCCAGTTCCAGTCCTCGTCGCGTCATACCCAGTTCCAGTCCTCGTCGCGTCATAACCAGAATCATGCGTGACGCCAGTGCGGTCATCAAACCCTGTCCCCGTCCTCTCGTGATCCGTGCCGTGGTGAGGCCCAACGCCAACCGCGTCCTTCACCCTGTCTCCCATCGTCTCGTGAGGGTACGCGTCAGTGTGTACCCCTCCAACTGACTCGTGAGGATACCCCGTGCTGGAGCCCGGGTGACGCTCGTGGCCCAGCCCTGTGTCGACCATATGGTTGTGTGAGTATGACCCTGGTGTTGTCGTGTTCCCGTGGTTGAGCAGCCCAGGCTCCGATCCTGTGCCGTAAGTGCCGGGAAGACCTGTACCGGTGGTGGTGGTTCCAGGGTGGGCGTGTGCTACTTTGTCATGCTTGCCCATGCCCACCGCGTCCTTAATCTTCTCCACTATCCCTTCCTTCCTCGGACTCCCCGTCAAGGTACCCTGATCTACACACCAAAAAAACCCGATCACGTGAGCTAAAAATCACAAACATTAGGGTAGCAAGGTAGCCCACGATATTCACTTCGCAACTGATGTGATACGACGTTGTAAAGCTGAGAAGACTGCCTGTGGGAATGCAACAAGCCATTTACTTGATGTCAAGAAACTTACGGTTGTGGCCGAATTGACCTTTGGAAGCGTCGTAACCTGGCTCGACGCGGCGCTCGCCCACGGCAGCCACAGGGATGTTTCCGGGGACGACATGGACACCATCGTGATGGTGGCCGGTACCTAAACCAGTACCGAGGCCAGACTGGTCGTACCCAGTAGCACCGTGAGGGTGGTCACCGAGTCCTGTCCCGTGATGCGCAGGGTTGTTTCCGTAGTTGTCATATCCGGGAGTGCCATAGCCGGCGGTGGCGCCTGAGTGCGGCCCCACGCCTGCAGCGTCCTTCACCTTGTCTACCACCCCTTCTCGCCTTGGGTTTCCGTAGCTGTCATATCCGGGAGTACCATAGCCGGCGGTGGCGCCTGAGTGCGGCCCCATGCCTGCAGCGTCCTTCACCTTGTCTACCACCCCTTCTCGCCTGGGGTTTCCATAGCTGTCATATCCGGGAGTCGTGCCATGGCCGGTAGTAGCGCCGGCTGAGTGCGGTCCCATGCCTACAGCGTCCTTCACCTTGTCTACCACCCCTTCTCGCCTGGGGTTTCCGTAGCTGTCATATCCGGGAGTCGTGCCATGGCCGGTAGTAGCGCCGGCTGAGTGCGGTCCCATGCCTACAGCGTCCTTCACCTTGTCTACCACCCCTTCTCGCCTGGGGTTTCCGTAGCTGTCATATCCGGGAGTCGTGCCATGGCCGGTAGTAGCGCCGGCTGAGTGCGGTCCCATGCCTACAGCGTCTTTCACTCTATCCACCACGCCTTCTCGCCTGGGGTTGCCGTACTCGTCCAGGCCCGCACGGTCAGACCGATAGGCGTGAGGGGGAGCTGCGGGGCTGGGCCACGCATCATGACCGCCAGCCTGCGGTGCGAGAGCTGTGGTGCTCAGGGCCGTCGCGCCGTAACGTGACTCCTCCGCGGGACCGCGCCCGTCGTGGCTCAAGGGGTTCGTCCCTGCGGATTGCCCCGTGTAGCGCGGGTTGTTCACCAAGTCCGCCTCCTGCTGCCCTGAGTATGGCACATTCTGCCCCGTCCCGTACTGGCTCATGGTCGCCGAAACCCTTCGCTTCCTTTCAAAAAACTGATCGCAAACAACAACAACAATCCATCAAAAATGACACGAAACCAACGCTCTCTCTTCCATCTTCATGCAAGCTCCACACATTCTCACTTTCACATAAAAACCTACGATTCCTCCGAAACCTGAACCCATGTACTCATCACAACAGTTCAACCTCAACAATCACTAAAACCGAACCATATGACAAGAAGTGAAATTCCTAGAAGTCCCGCACCTTCGGAGAGAGTGGATCCTGTAGACGAAGTGGAAGCTGTGCGTTGAGATGTTGTTGGTGAGCGGTGGAGGAGATGGGAGTGATGGGGAGGAAGATCAAGTGTGGGAGAGTTATAGGATAGAGGCGATGGATCGGCTGCCGCGACGAGGAGGTGGCCGCGACCAGTGCGACCAGTGCGCGGCCGCCAAACGAGCATGGCGTCAGTGCCACTTGTCGGCAGCCCCGCCAGGGTCTGGGGCGCTGCCACGTGGACCACGCTGGCTGCTGACTGGGTCAGGAGATTCTGAACAATCATGTTCCACGTCATCTTCTCCACGAGCCTCTTCACGATCTTCTCCGGCGTTAGAATCCGCCCACCGGCTACATCTCGGAAATTCGGGAGACAACCAATATAGAGTCGCTCGGCCTTAACCCTTCAAGGCCGATCGACCACATATGGGTTGATTCTTGACAAAAACCTTTGTGTAAAGCGTTGAAGGCGACCTCACAGGAAAAATTTGACCGAGATTTAGAGGTGGAGGAAGATGGGCATCTTTTGAGGCCTGTCGCCACCGCAACTGGTGCAAGCTTCGATGAGCTACGGTGATTTTTGTGAAACTAGTTTGTTGTGAAATGTAACCATTGCGTAGATGCCATTCTGCATGATCTGGGACATTTGTAGATCTTCACAGGCCAAAAAAGCTCATTGGCCTTAAAGGGTTAATCCCTGAAGGACCATGCTACACTAAGAATGATGTTTAGTGTAGTGGTATGAATAGTGTACTTACCTTCGCACACTATTTGTAAATAAGATGACAATTAGTGTTAGTTTACAAGAGGAAACTTTGATTTCATCTTGGTGGCCAACCCATGCTTCTCCTCATTTGCAACTTTCAAATGGCGATAACGTACTCCAATTTTGTCCGAATTGGGCATACGAGGTGTTTTTTGACATCTACAGAAAAATTTGAGTGCCAGAAAAACACCTCATATGCCCAATTTGGATAAAATTTGAGTGAGTTATGCTCTTCAGAAGATTGTTGATATGATGCTTTGACAGCCCTCGACTTCTCGACCTTTTTTTCTTACTTCTACTGTTGATACACTGAATGTACACAACCATAAATAAATATTTTGCAATCTTTACTAGAATTGACAAATAGTATAGTAGTTGGCATTTAATGTACGGTTATGTCATTATACTAAATGTCTTGTTTGCAATTGGTATAAGGGTTTGCCTTTAGTGTATACTACACTAACCATCATTTTTAGTGTAGTGTACCTTTGAAGGACGGGTTTTTTCACTTTGACTGCAATTATCTTTCAATCCGTACGGCTAAAATTCACAATTTTTTTACCACATCATCTTATATAAGTTTAGCATTATCAAAACCTTCATCTTGGCAAATTTTTATTAATAGAGTAGAGTTTGTCTCATTTGCCTTGGTTTTTTTAGGAGTTAATCCCTAAAGGACCAAGGCATTGTAGACAAATGTCTACTCCGTTGATTAATAACTGCCAAGATAAAAAAAAAATTGAGAATGCAACCATAGGATTTTCTTCTAAACTTACACGAGATGATGTGGTAAAAAAATGTGAATTTTGACCTCATGGATTAAAAGATGATTGCAGTCAAAGTGAAAAAATCCTTCTCGGGAAATGGACGGTTGGTCCTTTAGGGGGTTAAACTCTTTGTTCTTACAAGCAATCCAAATGGTCAACAAATACCTTTTTTATTTCCTCAAATACAATTCTTTATATATTTTTGTAAGCTACGATACCTTTTTTTTGAAGATACAGTCTTGTATATGATCTTTGTTTTTATAAAGGCTTCCTATTCAATCATTTTTTAATGTATATCAACACGTTTGTTGTCAATTCTTTGATATGATTAGATAAGGCAAATGTGTAGTTTCCTTTATCTATATGCTCAAGCAACTAGATATAAAGACCATTATAAATCTATAGATGCCATTAATTGAAAAAATTGTGTCTTTTAAAGAAACAATATTTATACACATTTTAGAACACAAAATATGTCTTAACAAGGTCTATTTCTTTGCTAGTTTTTGTATATTCTTTAAAAAAAAACTTGTATAGAATAGATATATTAATAATTATAAAACAAAAGAGCCACAATTCATTTTGCGTCCACTAATATCAAAATTTTCACATCCAAAATTTAGTCTAACAATTATTTTTTCATTATTGACTCAAACTATTATGTTATTTTTTTGCAACTTATTCCTCCTGTTTTTGTATCCTTGATTAAGGCAGAGCTTGAAGATAAGTGAGGGAGAGCTTGAAAACGAAAAAAAGTGTCAGGATTTAAATATTTTGTAAATATATAAAAGAAGTTAAGATTAATGACAAAAGATAAAAGTGATAATAGAGATAAATATATAAAAACTCATAAACAGACAAGATATATGTACATAGGATATTCGATTAATAATCAACCCCGAAAGTCAACAGAAACAAACAAATGAAAATGACAAACAAGATTCCACCACATATTATTATGATAAATGAGAAATAACAATTCATAAGATTGAATAATTGTCTTATTAGATGGTAAACAATTTATTACTCGGCACAAACTTTGATTGACAACTCATAGAGACCACTTTGAATGAAAGTCAACAAAACAAATAATAGATTTAATCACTTAGATTTTTACAAAATATATATACAAAGACTACTAGTAATTTATTTTGATGAAGTCTACATGTCCATTAGTGAAAATTTCATTTGAGACCACAAAGAAAATTGTTAAGACATGGTAATGCTCTTGGAATGGCCCGAGCAACTTAATACTATGTTGCAATGAATATTGCAAAACAATATCCCTCACTAAGAACCATAAATATTTAAATTGTTCTTTGGTCCAAATGGAGACCATCAACAATGAGTATTGCATGGTAATACCCTTTGTGATGTAATAAATTATTGCTCGTAATTTATTCAAATACAATATCCATTGCAAATAATTACAAAAAATTAATTGCTCCCTACTAGTTCAAATTGGGACTAGTAACAAGGCATATTGTATATCAAACATTTTCCTAAATTCAGTTATCTTTAAGAGCATTTTTCTTAATGATGCATTTCAAATGTATGAAAAGACTTAGTTTCTTATCAAGTTTCAATGCAAGAGCATTTTATTGTAATGATGTTTAAGTTGTTGATTTGTGTACACATGATTTATCTAATATTATACTCGTTTAAAATATGTTTCATGAAATATAATCTATTGAGATTGAATTCATCATATTCAACAAAGTTTTAAGAGAAATTATAAAGTTGTTGTATTGATAAAAAATAAAGAACCTATTGATACATAATTGACAAATTTAAGAGGTGCATAATAATTATGACTTATATGTTTCAAGATTTTAAAATAAAAAATTACATATATATATCCATAGATTATACGTTTGGAAATGCTTTTGGGTTTGTTAAAAAATAGAAAGAGATGTTTTCTTTTTACTTTTAATATAGATTTCCATATATTATCTGTTAATTGGTTGGTGAAAGGATGACAATAAGACTGACCCACCATCATTCTGATATAAAAAAATTACTTAACATTTCATGTTTAATATTTGATTTTTTTAATTAAAATTAAATTTGTTTAGTATTATAGATGAAATACACTAAAGAAATGAGTACAACATAAGAATGTAAATTATTGTTAGCATAGGTAATAGCAAACTACAATGTGAAAAACATCAATCTATTTATAAACATATTTACAAAAAAGAGAAAAATATATATCATTTCAATATACTTAAAAATCAAAAGAAACAAAATATTTGTATGTTATCATTGATAATATCAGTAGTTGGTTTTCACAATGGCATGGATCATCATTTTCATCCACATTAGTCTCTTTTTTAATTACTAAATAGTCTTCATTATTTTCTATTGCATAATTTTGTTTACAAGCGTGCATGCAATTTTGATGTGTTTTATTATTGTACAGTAGGGTGACATTCAAATTGGCGTTTGGGCAATTCCAGGGATGGTGTCCCACACTGCTGCCAACTTTGACGCCCTCCACAGGGCTGAAAAATTGTTCTTTTACCCTGAAATTTTGGGAACAACATCACCTCTATGTTAAAAACATGCATACCAAATTTCAAGTCCAAAGGACTTATGAAACAAAAGATATTAAAAATTAACCACCATGGGGTAGCTGTGAGAAAAGTTTCTCAACCGCCAACTTTGACACCATCTCAAGGATTGAGGAAATTTTTTTGCCCATGGAATTTTTGGAGTGAGAACACCTTTATGTTGATTACATGTGTGGAAATATTCAAGTCCAAAAAATGCACAAAAAAAATCACATCCCAAATCTACCAACATGTATAATTGTGAGAAAAAAAGGGAAAAACCATTTTACTACTTCCAACTTTGACACCCTCCCTAGGATTGAGGGTTTGTTATTTCAACATGAAATTTTTGACACATGGTAACCTTTATGTTGATAACATGTGGGAAAATTTTCAAGGCCAAAAAATGTATTCAAAAGAAGATATTCAAAATCTACTAACATGGGGGTTAGTTGTGAGAAAAGTTTCACAGCTGCCCACTTTGACACCCTCCCAAGAATTCAAAAAAAATTATTTGTCCATGAAATTTTGGGTATGAAGTCACCTTCACGTCAAATACAAGTGTGGAAAATTTCAAAATCCAAAAGATTTACACAAAAAAACATATACCAAGTCTACCAACATGTATTGTTGTGACAAACAAAGGGGAAAGTTTACCACTACTTCCAACTTCAACACCCTTCCTAGGATTGAGTTTTTGTTGATACATAATGAAATTTTGGCCACAAGATCATCTCTATATTGGTAACATATGAGATAGATTTCAAAGCCAAAAGATGTATATACAAAAAAAAATTATTCCATATCTACCAATGTTTGTAACAGTGAGAAATTATATTGAAGGGGCATATTGAGAATGTCAAATTATCTTTGACACCTCGTACTCTTCATTGATTTTATTCATGTGACTAAGCTACCAAACATAAATGCATCTTGAAAAGATCAATGAAATCTACATGTAGAATTGCAGAGTTGTTTTGTAGAAGAATCCACTTGTCATAAGGTTTGGTGTGCATTATGCACGTATGACGAGTTTTCTCCTCCAAATATCTGTTGAGCACTATGTAAAGGAAATGTTGTGTGTATTTTGTCATGTGATTTGTAATAGAGTGAATGTTGAGATGGTATTGAGAGTGAATGTTGAGATGGTATTGAGTGGACATATTAGATATGGGCTGAGTGTTGTTGACTGATTGAGTAGACAAATCACATATGGGCTGATCCATTGAGTGGGCATATCACATATGGGTTGATTTATTGAGTGGATATATATATATATATATATATATATATATATATATATATATATATATATATATATAATTTTTATTTTTTATTTTATTTTTTTTGAGTGTTGTTGACTAGTTTACTGAGTGTTGACGAATCACATGTGGCATGAGTATGTCCAAGAGTATTTTTTGGTTCACTCAATTGAGGCACATGCCATGGTTATCATCTAATGCACATGCCATGGTTATCACCTAATGCACATGCCAATGTGAGTGTTATGTTGTTGGTTGATTTATTTAGTGCACATGCCATAAGCTGAGTCCTTTGTGTTTACTGAATTATATAATCCAATTGCCATAGGTTGAGTGTTATATTGATTACTTATTGAAGAGCATTTAGTATTGTATCAACATCATAAAAAATAGTCTATAATGGCAATTTCAAATGAAATCCGTGTTCGCATTATAGGTTTGAGTGAGAGAGGAAATACAGGAGTTCAAATTGCAGCCACTACTGGAGTTTCTGTTAGAACAGTTCAGAGGTTAGTAAAAACGTTTAAAGAAGATGGAACTTATAAGCGCAAACCTTGCGGTGAAAGTCACGCTAAAAAACTTAGTGAGAGAGATGTGAATAATATTGTGCGTTATGCAAAAACTCATCGTCGTTCCTCGGTCTCAGAGATTACTAATATATACCGTACTCAAGTGTGTAGACGTACTATTCAAAGGGTATTACATAAAAGTGGTATTTTTAGTCGAATTGCAGTCAAAAAACCTTTCTTGACATCCCATCACATGTCTCAACGGTTAGCTTTTGCTCAGAAGTACCATGGATGGAGTCCAAAAGAGTGGGAGCGTATTGTTTGGACAGACGAATCTACTTTTGAGATTGGAAAAAGTTCTCGGCAAATTCATGTTTGGAGAAGTGCATATGAGCGTTATTCATCAAGTTGTATAGTTCCTACTTTTAAAAGTGGACGGACATCTTTGATGATTTGGGTGCATTTGCTGGAGGACAAAAGTCACAACTTGTCTTTATGCCAAAAACTCAACGTTCTGCTAAAGATTTTGTTGAAGTGGTCTACGATGGCGAATTGATTCATTTCTTGAATAGACTTCCAGAAGGAGTGCTAATGGAAGATGGTGCACCTGTTCATCGTAGCAAAACATGTGAAGAATGGAGACAAACCCACCAACTCGAAAAGCTCAATTGGCCTACAAACTCTCCCGATCTCAATCCAATCGAGAATGTCTGGAGGATGCTAAAAGATGTTGTGAAACATGGCAAGGAATGCCCTAGAAACTTAGAAGTGATGAAGGTAGTTCTTGAAAAAGAGTGGAATTTGGTTAGTGGTACAAAGCTCCTTCAACTATATCATTCTATGCCCTCAAGGTTACAAGCGGTGATTGATGCTAATGGAGGACATACACGTTGGTAGATATGGAATAATTTTTTTTTGTATATACATCTTTTGGCTTTGAAATCTATCTCATATGTTACCAATATAGAGATGATCTTGTGGCCAAAATTTCATTATGTATCAACAAAAACTCAATCCTAGGAAGGGTGTTGAAGTTGGAAGTAGTGGTAAACTTTCCCCTTTGTTTGTCACAACAATACATGTTGGTAGACTTGGTATATGTTTTTTTGTGTAAATCTTTTGGATTTTGAAATTTTCCACACTTGTATTTGACGTGAAGGTGACTTCATACCCAAAATTTCATGGACAAATAATTTTTTTTGAATTCTTGGGAGGGTGTCAAAGTGGGCAGCTGTGAAACTTTTCTCACAACTAACCCCCATGTTAGTAGATTTTGAATATCTTCTTTTGAATACATTTTTTGGCCTTGAAAATTTTCCCACATGTTATCAACATAAAGGTTACCATGTGTCAAAAATTTCATGTTGAAATAACAAACCCTCAATCCTAGGGAGGGTGTCAAAGTTGGAAGTAGTAAAATGGTTTTTCCCTTTTTTTCTCACAATTATACATGTTGGTAGATTTGGGATGTGATTTTTTTTGTGCATTTTTTGGACTTGAAAATTTCCACACATGTAATCAACATAAAGGTGTTCTCACTCCAAAAATTCCATGGGCCAAAAAAATTTCCTCAATCCTTGAGATGGTGTCAAAGTTGGCGGTTGAGAAACTTTTCTCACATCTACCCCATGGTGGTTAATTTTTAACATCTTTTGTTTCATAAGTCCTTTGGACTTGAAATTTGGTATGCATGTTTTTAACATAGAGGTGATGCTGTTCCCAAAATTTCAGGGTAAAAGAACAATTTTTCAGCCCTGTGGAGGGCGTCAAAGTTGGCAGCAGTGTGGGACACCATCCCTGGAATTGCCCAAACGCCAATTTGAATGTCACCCTACTGTACATTGTTCACTTTATATAACTTAATAAACAATATAAATATTGATTCACCCAAATGTCTTTTTCCCTTTGTGATACTACACTTAAGTTAAGCTAATTAAAAAAATGACATAAAGAATCATAAACTATTATAAAAGATAATGTTGACATATATTACATATATGATTTGTAATGACTAATGAAAATGATTTAGAAAAGTTTCAATATGTTAATGATTTTGATGCAATGTCATTTAACAATGCCACAACACCCAATTCAAGGTTGGCATAGACGACAACTCTGCATATAGATCATATTTCATTTGTTGCCTTGGGCAATAGGGTGATATGCACAACTTTGAAACCATTTTCAAAGTATGCACCAACAAAGGTCCTATAAGGAAGGAATGTGTTATATCAAAAAATAACCAAAAAATGATGTGAAAATATGAATATTTTTGTGCAGATTATAATAACTACTTGATATTTGCAGTACCAAAATTTAAATTGCAAGGAACTTTGTATAGAGGGTTGTTACTTCTAAAAACACCCAAGAATCACTCATATTCTAAGTTCTCTCTAGGGGAGAGTCATACGTCTAGTATTAACTAATTTAAGTCTAATTTTAATATAATAGCTATTTTCTATTGAATTATTGAAGGCTATCTATCTACTTTGGAGGATTTCACAATAAATAGACTTCACTCTTAAAGGATTAGGGATTCTGGATTAAACCCTAAGAATAAGAGTGCATGACAAGAGCCTTGCTCCTTGTCTCAACCGTGTATGTGCCAAAACCACTAATCTATGCCAGACTGGACAAATAAATTCTATTCATTTCCTTGGTCATTGCTTTTGGTTCTTAAATTAGATCCTTAAGTCATTCACAAACTTACTTCATGCAATCAAGCTCCATACTTTTCACGTATGTTCAATCACATCCAAGATTCAAATTCAATTCTTCAATCAACAAGTTAAATCTCCAACATCACACAAGTTATACAATCTCCATTAATTCTCCAAGTTAATCACCACTTAACTTTTACACAAATAAGTTAGTCTACTTTAAGGCTACTACCTCTTAAAATCTAGACCTAACTTTAATTACTTGTACGCACATGATGCCACATGCATTGCATTAAATATGCCACTCTTAATGCTTTAATAATGTAATTGTTTTAATAAGAAACTTTTATTATCACTCTTATTTTTATTCTCACTTTTTATTCACACAATGTCAATATTGATTTGATTAGGATTTTGTCCTAATTTTGACTATGAAGACCTAATATTTAAGATACTTATGCATAGACTTGACTTCACACAACCAAGACCTAATGCAATCAAGTATAGAATATTAAAAATACAAAATAATACAATAACAATCATGCTACTAAAATCATAATCTACGTAGTGAACCACGCTGTCAACCGTGTAGTGAACTGTAGAAATGTTGCAGTCAACCGCGCAGTTAATTGCGCAGTCGACCGTGCAGTGAATCATGTTATTCTTTTTTTATAGTTTGAAATGTAAAAACTACATTAAAATGGTTGGACTAATGCGTTGCAAAGCAAGCGCCAATTGCTAGATTATGTATTAATTGGTTAGCTTCTCCTTAAGCTAGGACTCACTCAATATTCAATGTGTGTAGTGGTGAATAAGGCTACTTTGGATGGCTATTTATACTACCTAAAATCTAAAGATTAAAACTCTTGGCAATAGTATTCTTCTACTTAGCTCCTAACACCTATATTTATCTCCTAACCAATAGGTTTCTTATAACCAATAGGTTTCTTATAACCAATAGTATTCTTATGCTTATCTCCTAACACCTTTTCATGGAAAGGTACAACTCTTCCAACGGGTGTGAGTTTAACCCTTTTCCCATTATTTTCTAATTCTTGGATATGAATAGGTACATTTTATTGATTAGCCACTTAGTGTAAATATTATCACTAATTATCTAACTTTTAATACATCTACAACCCTTTTTACACCATAAAATTTGAAAGAAAATATTTTTCACATTTTTCACATTCACATGGTCACTTTCAATTTGAGCAACTCACAACATTTCTTGAAATTTTCCCTTGTTCCTAATTGACAATTAAAGAATATGACAATTTTTCAAAAATGTACTTTATGTGCATTTTCTTCCACAACTTTCTCTAAAGCTTTCCAAGACTCCTCAACCTTTCTTTTCAAATATTTTCATCTCTTCCAAAACAATTTTTAAATACTCTTGGAAGGATTAGTCACCTTGAAATTCATTCCTTTTGAGTTCACCACTTTTTTTTTGTCTGAATTAGCAAACTTGGTTAATCTACCTACATCAAAGTTAGCCAAACACATTGCATGATGTTTTTTAAGTGAACATTTAATTTCTTTCTATTTTTATAAGGCCAAAATTTGCATAACATGTCAATTTTTCAGATAAGTATTTAAGAGACCCAACTTTATTGGTAATATCTTCAGCTTAATGTTATTTCCTCCATCACACCTAATTTTCCATCGGTTTAGACCTCTTCATGTTCCTTCCCTAGTCAAAAACCTTACAATGAGATATAATATAAAATTAATGATTTACTAAACTCATAAATAATTTACAATCATTCATCTTTACTTGCAATATGCAAATTTTCTTCTCTTAAAACATAAAAAATCAAACTTTGAATGTTAATGAGATATTGAGTAAGCACAATCTAAAATTCCTATGATTAAGCACATTCATTATTTGCCTCCAAAACCACAATAATTTTTAAAGAAGAGCTTTCATTGCAACACTTTCTAGAAAAGCTATTGGAAGGTTTTCAATATCAAGGCCAATAAAAAAATATCACGAATATTAATTTAAATATATATGAAATAATTTATTTTTTGTTTATGAATCATATGTTTATAATGTTTTAATGTCAAATGATATTACACATTATTGATTTGTATAAAAGAAAAATTCCAATTGTTAGTATTCAATGATAAGTTTATGATTAATTTTATATAATACCAATCATACCGTATAATTTTGAACAAAGACTCACACAAAAGCATCGTAGAAGGAAAACGTCCATGGAATATAATCTGAAAGTTGACGAAATAAAAAATTGGTGAAATAATACTTGGACAAAAATTAATATATTTGTTCAAAAGGATTTACAGCTTGGTTGAACACTTGAATCAGCAATATAATGAGATACATGTTAAATTCCCTCATGTCCAATGCATAACAATCTCTAATTAATCTAATATCAATTCGAAAAGAAAAAGACAATTATATTTTACACTAATTTCTTATGAGGCAAACTATTCTTACACTAAACATAAATTTGATTATTTAAAAATCTAAAATGGATTCCATAAATGATAATGTAGAGTGAAAATTTGGACTTCAAAAGATCACCTTGGTCTATAACAAATGTAGATTTGTTTGAGGACATGATCAAGTTCCTCTAGTGTTTAGATAATTTAAAACTAATTGTATTGCAAAAGCTATCTCCTATTGACATATACTTTAGTTTATTCACTATCTTTAGGATTTTAGGTTATTCTAATGTCACTCTTAAAATAATCAACTCGCATGTCAAAACCCAAAGATTTTATATGGCCTAGACGCCTTGCTCCTTTATCAATTGTGCCGGTGGCCATTTGTGCTAACTCATAGACCTATGTCCACTGGGCTAATGGAGCTTTTCATTATTTGGCTCATTTCTTGGTATACTAATTAAATATTTTACAATTCAAATACTTACCTTAAGCAACAAAGCTTAACCCCATGTTCATTCTCCAAATCAACAACAATAATCACATACATACACTTGGATTAGCCTACTTCAAAGAGTTTTCTTCTTTCAAAACTTTAACACAATCCTAATTATATGTATGTATATGTATGCTACTATATACAAAACATTAAGGTACACCATTCTTGATATTCATATGCTTCAATAGAATTTATAAAAATAAAATCTCAGTTTTTGATTCCTATGCATATTAACTTTCATCACTCAAACCTAATAACTTGATTCACATTTATACATTTGACTCTTGATTGCATTAGCTTAGTTAATTCCAAAATAATTTTCATAAGACTCACACTCATATTATTAATATTTGAAGTACTCCAGGTAACAAATCTTTGACCTAGATTAAGGTATTTCCTTAATTATTCCATTGAAGATCTATATTATTTTATGTTAAATGAACTCAAGCATTTCCTTACTTTTCATAATTACAAGACAATGCAATTAAAGTTGCAGACATAAACAACTACACATTAAATCAACAAGGTTCAAGTAACTTCTTACAACATTTGTAAAACCTTCTTTGTCACCAACTAGCTTTAGAACTAGGATTCACGCTTTTCCATTACTCTTATTCTAGTAAAAATAATACATGTAATCCTATTTATAGTATATATTCTTAGAAGATGCAGTTAATGGTAAGAGATTTTCCTTAAATTTTGACTAGTGAATTATGTCTAATTATTTTCTTACACCTTTTTACTTAAAGGTGCATCCCTAAGTAGGAATGTGCCTTTAACCCTTTATACATTCTTTCTTAAGTTATTTGTGTAGATAGCTCTTTATGAGATTGAGCTACTTAGTGTGAATACTAGCATTAATTATTCAATTTTTAAAGTATTTACACTACAAATTCCGAAAAACTAAAACTAATTTACTCCTAAGTGACAAAAGTTCCAAGGTGGGTTTTTGCAAGTCTTGGGCCCATTTCCATGGTTGCAATTTATATTTGCAATTCTTGAATTTTTTTTTGAAGATGCAAAACGACAAGAGGTACATGGAAGTATAATTTATTTCTCATTGAACCCATAGAAAAAAATTTATGCCATCTTTAAAAATTGTTGAGTGTAGGCATGTTGGGAAACTCCATAAACTTTTGTTTTGACACTCTATCAAATGTGACATTTTGAATACTAGCAAGAAATTTTGATTCCTTTCATTTTTTCAAAAGGAAATTCTTGTCTTTAGTGAAAAAGGATGTTCTTCAGAATGTTCATAGATGGCATTTAAAGCTCTTCACATTCCAAATTATCTCAAGCCATGTTTACACCTTATTTCTAAATTGTGTTTGATCATATTTATAAAACCTTCTTTGAAAAATATAGCAAAATACAAAGATATATCGACAACTGTAGAAGCTTCCAAGTAACTCCACTATAAACTACTTAACCAAAGTTTTAAGTACATTTCTAGAGAATTGATGGTTATAAATGACAAATAAAAATCCACAATAATTATGCACGATGTAATAGAATCCTTTATTTGAATGATAGATTATATCTCCATATTAAGCTCAATTTTTTTCCAATTGACATTGCCATACAATTTTAATACTATTTATGATTTTATTCATAATGACAAAAGGAGCGCAAGAAGCACATAGCTGAAATGGCCAAGGAAGGGCGCAAATGTGGACTCAGAAAGAGGCAGAGAAGAAATAAAAGTCAAAGGACAAGAAGGCCCGCAAGAAGTCTGCACCAGTGGCGCCCGCCAATTCTGATAACGTCTTTGACAATGATCCTACGGCAAAATCGGCTACAAAAACTCAAGATTATGCCCTTGAAGAACTCAAGGTCACTTCATGTAATCATAAATCTGAAACTGTATTGATGAAATAATATATCGACAACCATGAACACAATGAATACCAAAATTTAATACAATTATATCCATGAATATAATATGCTTATATGATGAATGATAGTCTTTGAAAAAGATATCAACGACAACATGATCAATTTCCAAAAAGCTAGAAGTGCTTCTACTTACTTTCATTTCTAAAGAGAATGTCTCTATTTTCTAGAATCCACACCAACAATACAATCCGGACCTTGTTGATGCAACCCAATACCAAATGATTGTCTCGCAGAGATCCTTTAGCTGTTCAATGAAGGCTGCTTGTTTCCTCACAATGGCTTCCACGGCCACTTGCAACAAGTAAAGAACGTGCCTTTAATACTCCCCAATCCAAATGTTTTGTATTATTGTTGATGCTTTGTTTTACACATGACAAATATCACATTTACATGTTCAATGATGTCCACGACTTGCATATAAATGAGAGTACAAAAACTCTACGCGCCTTGAGGCGCTCTATTGACACTTTGATGTTGTTGAAGTCTTAGATAGCCACAAATGTGCTCTTTGAGGTGTCCTTGACAATTGTCGTCCACGCGCAAATCTGCTCATAGCTATTGTTTTAGAAATACACTAATTAAATAATAAATGTAGATAAATTCTTAAGTAATCCTAGCTATGTGAATCCAATGATAACCTTAATCCAATTGTTGAAGCTTTTTTTCTACCTCCATTCACCAACTTCAGCTTTGAAAACCTAGCAATTGTCACCTCTTTGAAGCCTATATACTTCCTTCTGGCATGATAAGTTGATTTTGTATTGAAGAGAAAATTAATACTATGTCAAGGTCAGAAGAAAAATCCATAATCTAGAAGAATACATTCTCCTTCAGTAGACAATCTTTGCCCATATATTGTGTACACTTCAAAAGTTTTCTGGCTACTGGATACAAAGTGTCTACCCTCGAAAGGGGGAAGTAGTTCCAGCTCACTAATTCCCTGTCCAGTGGGCATGATTTTAGTAGTGGAACGAACAAACACTTTATTCACGCCGGCCTCCTTCGGAGACCGGCATTCTTCTTCTTCTTCTTACACTTCAAAAACCAAGCCATAATACTATATCCATGGTCTCCAACATCAATATGTGACATGTTGAAATAATCCTACGTGATTTGGCACGTGAAAATGAAATGATATCCATTCTACCTAACTTCTTTGAAGAATCATACACATCAAGCAATTTCTTGATTCGCCAAAGAAATAACTTTGAGTAAGGTAGAGGCACCCAATTCCAATCACTTAAGCTAGTTCCGGACTCAAATGACATTGAATGTCAAAAGCATTTATGTAGAAAGATGCAAGATTCGGAATGTAACTCAACAAATATTTTTTCAAATTTAATCACAAAGATTTGCAATTGATATAGAATTTAAAAGCCCAAAAACCACCAGAGCCTATAATCAAACTCTAGAGTAGGTGAGATTTGGTGCCCTCCTTCACCCAATGCCAATAAGCGAGAGTGAATAAAAGAGAGAAGACATGCCATGGATAACCAACTCATGGAGGGTACCCAATACCGATCGGCCTTGTTCGACTTTTGAGGCGATGCCACCAATGAGAGCTCAATTGAGGTGGAGCAACCCAAAATTGCACACATCATGACCCAATGCCGATAATGACTGGTGTTTTGAGATTTTGAGTTATCCGTTTTGGATAACTTCATGCACCATTTCAAGCATTTTCCATTTTCATGCACCATGCCATGCATACTCTACTGATTGGAATTGGGTGGCTGATCGGAATTGGGTGCCCCTACCTTAATTCCTTTGCAAATATATTACCCAAGAAATCTAATTCCTTTGCAAATATATTACCCAAGAAATCTTATTTGCTCCTGTGATTTGCCAAATCTACCTTCAATGAAGTGGCTCCTTTTTGCCGCCTTGCCATTGGATGAGCACACGTAGATTTTAATAATTAAAATAAAATAATAAATCATAGAATGATATGCAATAAATACAAAATACAATATATAAGATATAACTCATATAGGAAAAAAGGTTTTTGTTATTGGATTGGATGCAGGTTGGTGCAAGTTGAAGCTCGTCAAATCGGTTTTGTGTTCCTTGTTGTATTTGTTTATTGTTTGATTTACCCTCGAGAGGAGGGGGGAGTAGTTCTATTACACTAGCCTATGTCCTGTGGCCATATGCTTAGTGAAGAGAATGAACAAACACTGTATTCACGACGGTCTCCTTCGGTTGTTTATTGTTTAGCGTTGTAGCTTCTCTTTCTAGGATGAGTGTGCCTTGGTGTTTCTTCATGGACGTTGGTGGTTGAGTGTTGGATGTATGCTAGTCTGCTTGCAAGAGACACATGTGATGTATCTTTTGTGCTCTTTTGGCCTTCAACATCATGGTTGTCATCGTGCAACTAATTCAAGGGATAACCAATGTTTCTTCTCTTCATTTCCTTGTTGTGTTAAACTTCAAGCATTTCTCCAAATCTGAACCTACTTGTGCATTTCTTTAAATCTGAGCGTTTACTGTTTTGCATATGCACGTACGATCCAGAATCCCTCTGCACAAGATTTGTGAATCAACTCCCTTTACAACAACCTCGTTGGTTATGTTATATATAGAGGTTTCTACGATGGACTGTTGTTATAATGAAAGGGGTGGGTGAAGATTGTAATATGGGAGTATTGGATGAATGATGATGGCTTTTTCAGTTTGGTGGAAGTGATGAAAGCCTGGAAGTGCCCGGAAAGCAAGGCCTAGGGAAGGAAGTTGATGATGAATGAGGCTGTAATTGCCAATGGCTCTTACAATGAGCAAAATTTGTTCTTGATCCAAGCGGAGATTGCTTTTCATGAGATTGCTCTTATATGAGATGCTTTGTTAAAGGGAGCTAGCTGTACATATCTCTCTAAAGATTTCCACTAATTATACTAACACTATAATTGTTACAAAATATCAATAAATGAGATTCATTTCACAAAAGGAGAGTAGGTGGGAAAGTTGCCAATGCATGATAGAACCACCAAGCGATATGGAAAGGACTTTTTAGTTTACTTTTGTAAAATAAGTTGTTCATCAACACTTTTTATGCAACAAAGATCAATGGACATTTATTAGCTCATGGTGACATTATTTAAAGATTTCTCATCCAACAAAGGAATGCATGGAAGAAACATACAATTATATAAAGTTGAATATTTACTGGAAAATCAATAAAAAAATATATTGTTGAAATTGCTAAGACAAATATCAATATAAGTGAATATTTCATTCAATCAAAGCAAAAAAAGATGTGGTTCATACTACATCTTGTAGTAGAAAAATAAAAACTAAAAAATAACTTTTATGTGAAATTTTTGTACCTTGCTGAGTTGGATGTGAAAATGTTTGATTCAAGTTGAGATGGAATGTTTACTATCACTCTAAAAATATTATTATGTTGTTGCATAAAAATCTCAATGCAGTTATAGAATCCACCTTCAAAAGGAAAAGTTAACCCTTTACCGCCCAGGAGGGACTCTGGAGGTGCTAAAACTCAATTTGCATGAAATCCATGAGGAATTAGGCTTTGAGATACAAAGTTCGAAATTGCGCACCCATTACGTGAACACTCTCCAACAATTAGATCATGATTTGGATTTATAAAATTCTTGGAAAAGCTAGGAATACAACACAAAATACATCAAATACACTAAAATATAGTGACTACAATGAATACCATGCCACATACTATGTTGTATTTCATACACATGCACATTGATTTTGGTCTTAAATTTTGATTGAACTTCAGCTTTACAACATTCTTCATCAATTTGTGATTATTGGTCTCTCCTCACATACGAAACTTCTGCTTTGATTCATATAAGGTTGGAACATTTTTGTATACAATCAAGTAGAAAAAAACAAAAAAATCACCAATAACCATGTATAGACATTCTCTTCACATATGATATGTCAATGCGAAGCTATTAACCGAGTGCACATGTGAAGTGCTTTAATTCAAAGTAAAAAGATTCTTGCAAGAATCCATTGATGGTTAAAGTAGTACACCCTCCAATATCCACACTTTTCACTACCAATAGATGGTAGCTTTAAACACTATAATCTATTCCATCAAACGTCGGATGTTGTGCAAAATTTCCCCAAGGTTTAGGTCATGGGTTAAGTTCAATTTTGTAAGGTTAGATATTAATATTAGGCATTAGAGTTTTCATGAGGGCCAAACCACACGAGAGGAAAGGCAATGAGTTGGATGACTCACATTGGTTCAAATTAGCAAGTGGTTGCCACATGAGAGGAAGTAGGGGGAGTGGCAAGAATGACATGGAGCAACTTTGTAGCTTTGGAATTTGCAATGGATGTTGCTTTGGAATCTACATGGCAATGACTTGGCACAATAATTGCAGTTGAAAACTACCAGGCACTAGTGCCTCCAAGTCCACAATGTAAGGAGGAAAAGAATATTTTTTGTGCCACTAGTGCCATGTTGGAGGAAGTTGTGAAACTTCCTCCCCCTCCCGTGTGGTAAGGCCCTGAAAGTAAAGGATCTTTCACCACTAATCATAGGGTCTTGTGTTATTAACTAGGACCACATGCACATGGTGACTTGGCTTGAAAAAGGTGTGGGGGAACCACCGGTCAACCTTTTGGGAACTTGGGGTACTACGGCAGAGCTTTAGCACGCATGGGGTAGGACCCAAGAGCATTGATTGTTGTGCATGTCATTGGTGCAGGAAAAGGGAGTACGCAATTTTATGACGTCTACCCTGGTGCATAAAAAAGTTTCGCCCTCTCTAGCACCATATTCCTACTGGCTTTCCTCTTCGGGGTGCACTGTCAGGAAAACTCTATTGTATTTCCATAAAATCCGGTTTGAAGATAAAAATTAGCAGAATCTTTGATTTTCAAGAAACAAATCATGGGCCGTAAAGGCTTAAGAACTATCCATTGATATTCTAGTGGCATATTTAGTTGCACTATCCCAATAAATGCTTGAATTCATGTGGTCGCATTTTAGTACTTCCGCCTCACCTCAGCAGCAGCAACCAACACCCGGTTGATAACCAGGCGATACTCAGGTTTCACGACTATCACGACACCCTGCAGATACACAGGAAGACACCTCCAAAACCAACACTTGAGCACTGCAACCGCGATCGGACATTTGGGCATACGACTTCTAGGAATCCCGTAGACTTCTTCGGGTTGAAAATCCAACAGTGACGCATTTTGGTATTCATATCCCAAAACCTTGTCCGCGCGCGTCGTCGTTCTTGTTTGGCGCCGAACGCCCGCGTCTGTTTGCAAGGCGTTGGCCGATCGCTCGCGTTGCTGCTGCAATCAACCTCGTGCTTCCAGCGTCGACATCCAGGCCGTCGTCACCATGAAGCTCGTCAGGTGTGGCTTCTCAGCTCCTCTTTTGAAGCCTAATCTTGTCATTTAGGGTTAGGATATTGTTTCAGCTCCGATGGGAGAACATCGGAGCTTCTGTTTTCTTAGCTGTGGCTTATTAAGCCTTTTGTTGGTGGGTTCAGGTTTCTGATGAAGTTGAACAACGAGACGGTGTCGATTGAGCTCAAGAATGGCACCATCGTTCACGGCACTATCACAGGTGTGTTGTTGTTGTTGTTGTTGTTGTTGTTGTTGTTGTCGTCATGTTCTTGTGCAAATGCCACCGTTTTTTTTGTAAGTGGTGTAGCTCGGAGAGATAGGGCGTCTGGTTCTCGTCATTTGGGATTGCTCTTAGTTAGGGTTTATGGTTAGGTTTTTATAGTTTTTTAGGGTTTTTTTTGGGGGTTGAGATTTGAGTAGTTTTTGCTTTGGAGGTTGGTGTTGATGAGATTCATTTATTGGGGTTTAGGGTTTTCTGTGATGTCGAGTTCGAATTTTGGCGACGGTTCTCCCTTGAGTTTGAATCGGAAGTGTCTTGAGTAAATGTTGGGAAGGTATTGAGGTGCTTTCTGTTTTTTTTCGCAGGTGTGGATATCAGCATGAACACGCATTTAAAGACTGTGAAGCTCACTCTGAAGGGCAAGGTTCCTGTGGCTCTCGATCACCTCAGCATCCGTGGCAATAACATCCGATATTACATCTTACCCGACAGTTTGAATCTCGACACACTTCTCGTCGATGATACACCTCGGGTGAAAGCAAAGAAGCCTGTTGCAGGTAAAATATGTTCCCTAGAACATGTACTTGGATGTTGCCTAGTCTTGATGTTATTCTTGTAATGTCTTATGATTTCAGTTCATGTATTGCTTTTTCTATCATTGATGAGCTTTTTCCTGCAGGCAAACCGGTGGGACGAGGACGAGGGCGTGGCCGTGGCAGGGGACGTGGACGTGGGCGTTAATTTTGTACTCTATTACCCTCTCTGGTTTCTGGTGTAGTTCTCAGAGCCTAACGTGCTTTTCTTGACCTTGTAGTTGGCCAGTGATTTTAAGTAGTCTGGGGTAGGACTTGGCGTTCGCAGGTGACAACAAACAATAGCCCGAAGGAATCGAGAGTATGTAGTGGCCCGCAACGATGGATGAAGGAGGAGGTACTTGACAATGTGACTCTATGTAGATACTTGCATTGCTCGAGGTTGTGCTTCTGCTATCTAGTAGCTTCGGTGAACTCACAATTGTTGGCTGCAATATCAGCTGGAAGTTTTCACATGCTCTGATGTCTGTCTGAGTTGTTGTAACTAATTAGCGGGCCTAGTCTCAAGACATTCGCTCCCACGCCGGAAGTCTGTGTGGATCATGAAACTACCTTCTTGAGCTTCGCGTTGGCTGAACGTTTGTAGTTGGCTCATCACATACCAGTCGGTTTCTAGACAGAAAGGTAGCCTGCGAGGATATGCTACCGTGCACTTGTTCACATGTTTCGGTATGGGATTGTACCTTAAGTCTGACAATCCGGGTGCAGGCTGGGGTTGAATCCAATTTCTAGCATGTGCTGCTGCCCTTGCCAACCAGTCTACATGCAAAGCTAAGACCCAGACTACATCCCTTCGCCTTGTGCAAACACGTCCATTCTGTTCTTTTAGTTTATAACAACCCTAAGGTCCATTTTTGGGTCGTTAACCTCTGTAGGACATTGAGATCTAAATGTCTGTGACTTCATCAGGTTTTTGGCCGAAACGCTGCCCTTAACTTCTAAAGACCCGAAGTCCTGTTGTGCTATTGCAAATTTTGGGCATGTTCCTGTGACTGTTCCAGTTCTTGAATTATTTTAACAAAGATGCTGGAAGACGAGCTGCATGGGAATGTAATTTTTGTTCTCATGTTCATACTGACTCCAGAACTTGAATGCAAAGCGGAGTGGTCACATCAAAACTGACACAAGACTATACACCTTTCTAGGCCACCTTTTGTTCCAACTGGAACGGGGAGGATACATCAACACCTCTGAGAGTAAAATTCACTTACTAAGAACTCCAATTGGGCATACTCTCTCTTGCAACCTACATCGCTGGTGTCAAAGCTAGCAAACCCAAAATCTAGAAATCGGACACATGCTCGCTCTCCCTGTGCAACCAAGATATTACTAGCCCGAATGTCGCCATGAAGAACCCCACATTGGTGTATAGCACCAAGAGCATCAAACATCTCCTTCACCACTTCTTGGGCCAAAGGTCCTGCATACCCATGCTCAAATGTGTAAGTACCCAACTACATCACATATAATAAACTAATGCCCTCTTGAGCAATAACCAATAACCTTCTTGGCAATGTATAAGCTTCTTTAGTAAGCAACACACAATAAGCAATAACCAAGCTTAACTATAAAGCAATACACAAAAAGCAAGATTTGTAACATACCCATTCCAATTTCATAACCGTTGACTTCCTCTGTGGCAATGTACATGATTGTCCCCCTGACAGTGGTCCCATATGAAACTAGCTGTGGTACATACTTGCCCCAAAACTCCTTCAACTTGTGATAGGCCAAAACCTCACTCTTGAGAGCCTAAACAAACAACAACATTTACATGAGTAGAAAAAATACATCTAAAGCTGTCAACTAAAGACATGGATTTCATCAAAATAAAAATGGTTCAGAAAGAGTCCCACCTCAGCACGATCTGAACCAATAGGCGCCAGCTTAACAACAATGCTTTGGCCCTCATAGGTGCCTCGAACAATCTTGCCACTCCAACCTGTAGCAAAGTGATGCCGAGACAAATGCAGAAGTTCAGCTGGAGTATCTGGCAAATCCTCGAAATCCTCGACAAGTCCCTGGCTCCTGCAAAAGAACATAGTAGACATTGTATTATAAGATAATTATAGTAACTCACTACATGGATCATTGACCTAGCCACACGATACACAATAATTACTAAATTCAGATCCTCAAACATCAAACCAATAAAATTTATATAAGTGGTTATAGATTGCATTAATGGACTTCACAATTGTCAAAAGGCAACCAGAATCTCAAGAGGCGATGGGAACCTCAAGTAGAACAAGTTTTGGCAAGGACGAGACATATTGATGACTTACCGAGTCATCATGCCTGGTCGTCGTTTAGCACTTCTTCCTTTCCCCTTTCCCTTTTTGTCACGTTTGGAACCCTGCCTCTTCGAACTTGGTAGAGCAGGGGGCGGTGAAACGGATTTGGGAACTACAAAAGCACAAACTTGTTAAGACTGTCACAAAGTTAATATTGGGCAACAAACTTAAATGGAATCATATTGAAAGCCAATACCACAATTCATACCTGGTGTTTTGAACTTAACCGGTTCATCATGTGCTTTCCGTAGCATGTACGCAAGAACACCTAAGAATCTCGTACTCGTGCTAGAAAAGCCTTCAGAAATGTAGAGCATTTCACCATATTGCCCTCCACGGTGAACAACATACGTCAAGTCAAATGACGAAAGTATCCCGTATCCCACATTCAAACCAACCATGTACCAAAATAGCTGTATAACAGGGTCAAGCATGACATTATCCAGAGCGGAGTAAACCAGACGCTCTAAACGTGGTATGTCTGAATCAACAGTCCTCCTGAAGGTTGCAAACCTCTTCAATTCAATGACCAGAATTGGATTAGCACCGTCCAACACTACCACGTCAGGTTTCTCCTTAAGTGAAGCTGCTTGTCCTGCAGATACCTGGCCAGCTGTCTCACGAGTCCCTGAAGAACTCCCCACTCTGGGTTGTCTAGATATGATGAAGTTGTCACGAAGAGCAGCCCCAACACACCTGAAGGCAGGCATGAGAAAATCCGACACAGTCTCCTCGGATAAATCCCCTCCCCAAAACGTACCCAAGTTAATTGGAGGGAGACGAGGAATAGTGTCATCGAATCCTTGAACGAACTCATCGACAGCAACAGGAACATCTCTCCAAAAGTAAGTAAGGGGGGAATTGATCCCAGCTCTAATTCTCCTGCTGGGAGGAGGACCAAAATCGGTAAGACCATGGGGAAGGCTTTGCTGGAGCCACTGTCTTGTGGTCAAGAAACTCAAGCTTGTGGGGTTACCGCTAGGCTGAGACATCTTCTGTTGCAAATCGGGGAAGGCAAATCGGAGTACTGCATGCAAGTATAACAAAACAGGACAAAATCACAACAGAGTCCAAAAAGCTTGAAAGAACACCGGAAATTTGTTGAACGTGCGAATCCTAAGCACTGCTTTGCAAAATCTCTAACCAAGTTTGTAATGCTGATGGAACCCAGATCAAAAGCGTGGAACCCAATATCATACTCTTAAGCCCAGACAAAACTCAGAATCACAATTGTAACCCATCATCACAGCTGGCAATCCAAAGTGCAAAGGCTTTGCAAATCCAAGGTCCAACTAAAAATAAAAGAAATCATCGCTGAACAACCACGCTACAACTCACCTGAATCTGACGCCGCAGCACCCACGACGTGAAACTGCTTCCAAAGAAGTTGAAAATGAAGGGGAAAACGGGAAATCGAAGAATCCAAACACAGCAGGATAAGGAGCAAACCATTAAGGCGATTCAGGAAACAGAGGATCAAGTTAACTTACGTTAACTTAAGTTTCCTTTTCACGCTTTTGATCTGGGTTCCATCAGCATTCACTAAACAAAGGACCAAGTTAACTTAAGTTAACTTAAGGTTTGAATGAGCAGGAAACAGACGACCAAATTAACTTATGTTAACTTAAGTTCACTTACTTTAGGGCTAGAGCAGGCAGGTGGGTTCACTGGTTGCTGCTGGGTTCTCTTCAAACACGAAACCACCTGTGTCAAAAGTTCCAGCTCTTTCAATCCTGTGTTTTAGAATATGAGCAGGAATTCTTGTGGTTTCCGATGAAAAAACTAAAACAAGAGATTGTGCAGAGGAATGACAACGGCACCTGAGAGAAGGACGGCTGTTGGAAAACGTGAAATGCATTTTCGAGGTACACCTGACAAAAACCGAATTGCGGCAGCTTCGGTTACCCCTTTCCGTGGATGGAAGGGGATGAAATCATGAAATGGATTCCCTCACTGCGTCATTCCTGCGACATTCCCCCAATTTTGCCAGGAAATTCGAAATCCCAGAGTCAGCAAATTGACAGAGGATTCTACTGTTCACGTGACACCACTGTGGCAATCTGTATTCCATCAACCGTTGGATGTTGTGCAAAATTTCCCCAAAGTTCAGGACATGGGTTAAGTTCAATTTTGTAAGGTTAGATATCAATATTAAGCATTGTATTACCATCAAATCCAATGCAAAGAAAAAAATCAACAGAAATCTTGGTTTTCCCAGAAACATCCCTGGGGAGTAAAGGGTTAAGATGGAGCTATATACCGTAAGGAAATAGAGCTACAGACTCTGGGAAAACCAAAATATATGAGAGAGAGAAAATAACATAAATATATTTGGAATATATTGGCTATGGAGAAGTGCCTTCACCTCGGTGGGAGAGTTGCCTTATATACTTTCCTCCCACCATAGAAGGTAAAGTAAACTACAAGCTTACTTTACTTTGAGTGGATATAGAAACATAAGTTCCTTTTACCTTATGCGGATATAGAAAGTACTGATCGTTTCTAAGTTGACTTTTACTTTAACACTCCTCCTCGATCTGGAGTTACCTCATTAAAAACTATTTCCATGGCAAAAACCTAAAGTAGGAAAAATCCATAGATCTAGAGAAGAGTATAACTTATCGAGGATTTAACTCATGGAGCAACCTCATCCTAGCCTCTTGTACCAACTTTCTATGTGTATAGGCTGGGAGAGCTTTAGTCAACATATCAGCTATATTATGGGTTGAATCAATCTTCTTTACCTCAGTTTGTCCACTTTGTATAAGATCTTGAGTGAATCCAAATATCTGAAGGCATATATGCTTGACTCGATCAGTTTTGATGAAACCGGCTCCTACTTGTGCAACGCATGCAACATTGTCTTCAAAGATGATAATTGGTTTGTTGTCTCGGATAAGCCCACATTGCTTCATGATTACCTTCTGCATGTTGTGTAGCCAAACTGCCTCCCTAGTTGCTTCATGAAATGCAACAAGCTCTGAATGATTGGTAGAAGTCGTCGTGACGGTTTGCTTCACATATTTCCATCAGATTGGTGCGTTATTTTTGAGGAAGATGTAGCCGGTCTAGGACTTTCCAGAATCTTCATTAGACTTGAAACTAGCATCAACGTACCCAGTGATTTCTGGGGTTCCATCCTTGGTATAGTGTAGCCCCAAGTCTTCTGTGCCTCTGAGGTATCGGAGTAGATGCTTCACTCCATTCCAATGACGCACTCCGGGCTTTTGGCTGTGCCTGGCAAGTACACTTACTGCAAAGGAAATATCCGGGTGCGTATATGTAGACATGTACAAAAGAGCTGCTATGGCTGTGAGGTACTTGTTCTTGTCATAGAACTTCTTCTCCTCCTCCTCCTTGCAAGGACGGTAGGGATCATCAAGTGTTCTACTTCGCCCCATCATGGGGGTGGAGAGTGGACTAGCTTGGTCCATATTGAACCTTTTCAATAAGGTTTGAGTATAAGTGCTTTGATGGAGAAAAATACTTCCATCAGGCAAATAAGCCACTTTGAGTCCTAGGCAGAAAGTAGTCTTGCCTAGCAACTTCATCTCAAATTGGGTCTTGAGTAAGCTCATAGCATGCTTACAAGTGTCGGGGGTACCTACGAGGTTAAGGCCATCCACATAAACTGCAATAATAATAAAACCGGTAGCGTCCTTCAAAGTGAAGAGACAAGGTAGAGACTGATCATGTTGGAACTTGTGATGAAGCAAGAAGTCACGTATTAAGTGCTTATATTACATCCTACCGGCTTGTTTGAGACCATAGAGAGCTTTCTGGAGTTTGAGTCCAGAATAGGATCCATGAGTATTCTCTGGAGGGGTCGCCGAGAGGAAATGAGGTGGAGGTCTAATGTGTATAGTAGCATCTAATGGACCATAAAGGTAGGCAGTAACAACATCAAGGAGTTGAGTATCTAAAGAGTATTGTACAACCATACCTAACAAATAGTGAAACGTGCCTGAGTCCATAACAGGGGAATAAGTAAAATTATAATCCACTCTGGTACTCCGGGACTTTGAGTGAATCCCTGGGCTACCAACTAGACTTTATACCGAACGACATGCCTTTGAGCATTTTTTTTTTAGTAAATGTGAGTTTGAAACCTGTAGGCTTAGAAGGGAGGTTAGTGACGAAGGGACCAAAGACACTGTGCTTCCTAAGGGAAAAATACCATGCTTTCAAAGCTTCTAACCATTGGGGCCAGTCAGAACTTGCTTTGGCTTCATCTAGTGACACATGATCAGAATCAGAGGTAGTAATCCGGGTGACAAAGGTGAGCACAAAGTTAGATTCAATTGGGGTACAAATGAAGGATTGATCTGAGTCAGGAGGAGACAAGAGATCACTATGAAGACTGAGAGGGTTGGTCTGGGGCACTTTGGCGGAAGGTAGGACTGGGTCAATGCTACGCTTCTGAGGCTTAATAGTGACCGGTGAAGGACCAATATTAGGAAGTGGATTGCTAGTCACCCTAGGGGTATTGTTGAAACCATAAGGTAATTTTTCAGCAAGGGACTTGAGCTCTAGAAGCTTAGAAACTTCTAAATTAACAAAGGTAGTTCAAGGAGCAGGGTTTAGAATGAAGGTCTCTGGAGTCCGGAACTCCAAATCGGGACTAGACTTAGGAGCTGCTATGGATGAAAACTAAGTTTCCTCAAAGTGACAATTTTAAAATCGGGCTCTTTGAAGAGTACCGATTGAGGGAATGACATAGTGAATGATACTGAGGGAATCAAAACCTACATATATACCTTCTAGACGGTGAATACCTACCTTCTTCTTCAGAGGCTCTGCTACGGGGACCCACACACGGCACCCAAATGTTCTCAAATGAGCAACATTAGGAACTTGTCCTGATGCTAGCTCTAAAGGAGAATGATCATTGAGTAAAATAGGACGTAACCTAAGTAGAGTAGCTGCATAGAGTACTGCATGACTCCAAAAGCTAGAAGGAAGTTTGGCATGTATAAAAAGGGGTTGTGTAATAAGTTGAATCTTCTTGATGAAAGCTTCAGCTAGACCATTTTGAGAATGCTCATAAGAAACAGAATAAGTCAAGGTAATACCCGATGCTACACAATATTCTTCAAACTTATGAGAACTGAACTCCTTAGCATTCAAGTCCATTCCTAGACTTTTCATACGACTATCAGGATAATGAGTACAGAACTTAATTAGCATGGCTAATAGCTTTGCAAAAACCATGTTCTTAGTACTCAGGAGTGTGACCTCAAAGTGCGTCCAAGAAGCATCAACAAGGACTAAAAAGTACCTGAAGGGTCCTGATGGAGGATTGATAGGTCCACAGACATCACCTTGTAGTCTTTGAAGTCTTGGTGGAAGCTACGTTGGTAGTTTCCACCGTGATGGCCTCTGGATGAGCTTTCCTTGAGAGCAAGCAGCACAATCACCCACCTTGTTGGCATCACTCATGCAGACTTCATGTCTTGTGAATATTGGTAGCATTCGCCAAAACATTGTGGGCCTGGGATGCCCAAACCTACCATGCCAGACTCCAACTTTGGTTGGAGAAATCACAGAGAAAAGAGATCTCTTGGGATGTTTACTTGTGGATGGACTGTCATCAGCGATACTTGAAATCTTCAGTCCTTATAAGCCATTGGCTCCCGCATGTGCGGTGGCAAGGCACTGTATCCCTTGCCTAAGCTCTAAGGCTTCTTCACCATCCTTTACTGTAGTGTGGAGGTGGATCCCATTAGCTCTGAGATCTCGGTAGGTGATAAGACTCCGGGGAGCATTGAGAGAGTACATCGCATTTGTACACTTGAAGGGGGTCCCCCTAGACAACACTATGGTTGCTTGGCCCTCACGAAATTGTAAATTCCGTCTTCCAGCAATTGTGATAACATCACAGGTTTGCCAGGCTTCAGCTTTGCTGGAAAGTTTGAAGTACTTCGGATCTCGCAAGATCGTATGAGTGGTGGCGCTATCCAACAAAGCAACATCACAGTGTACCTTGGACTCATCCATGCACACCATATAATTTTGGGGATATACACTATCGAGAGATGAAGCATCAAGTGTATGAATTTCCCTATCCTTAGACTTAAGCTGTTGTAGCTCCTGATACAATTTTACACAGTATTATGAAGTTCTACAATCCTTAGCTAAATGTCCAGTTCTACCACATTTAAGGCAATCACAAGTCTCACGCTGTGACTTAGACTTATCAGTCTTAGAATTTCCAAAGTTAGGTTTTCCAGATGACTAATCTTTGGATTTTGAGAAAGACTGTTGAGGCTGCTTTGATTGCGGCCTCCCCTTGCCAGGTGGTTTTCGTGCCGCCATCTCCACAGTGTGTGTCTCCTTCATTGGCTTGGACTCCGCATTCTCCAATAGAAGGAGTCATCGCTTCTCAGCAAGCAAGAGTTGGGACATTAACTTGGAATGAGATGTAAATTTCATGTTGTAGTAATGTTGAGCTAAAACAAGAGAAAGAGGAGGAATTGTAGATAGAGTCTTATCTATGAGTTCTTGCTCTTCAATCTTTTCTCCACAAAGTCGTAGTTGGGCTGTGATGCAATGAAGCTCCGCGTTGAAAGTCAAGAGGTCAGGGAAGTCCATCACCCTGAGATGAATCCATTCACTCCGAGCTTGAGGGAGAAAGATAGTCTTCTCATGATGGAACTTGGCCTCCAGTTGTTGCCACAAGTTGTATGGATTGTCTACTTAGATGTGCTGCTGGCGGAGGGAGATGTCCAAATGCCTCAACAAGATGAGGAGTGCCTTCCACTTTGAAGGTGATGGGAGATTCTCCGGTGTCTCTGACTGCAAAGTGCCTTCCAACTGCTCCACAGAAAAAAATGCCTTCACATGGATGCTCCATTGTATGTAGTTGCTTCCATGTGCCTCCAGAGGTTCAAATAAGACAGGTTGCACACGTTCCTTGTTGTCCTTGGCCCTCTTTGGTGCAGGTGCAGCCATGATAAGAAGTAAGGTAAAATAGGAACAAGAAAGGGAGCAACATGGATGTAAAATATAGAGCTTTGTGCTGATAACGTGTTAACATGGAGCTATATACTGTAGGGAAATAGAGCTAGAGACTCTGGGAAAACCAAAATATAAGAGAGAGAGAGAAAATAACATAAATATATTTGGAATATATTGGCTATGGAGAAGTGTCTTCAACTTGGTGGGAGAGTTGCCTTATATACTTTCCTCCCACCATAGAAGGTAAAGTAAACTACAAGCTTACTTTACTTTGAGTGGATATAGAAACATAAGTTCCTTTTACCTTATGCGGATATAGAAAGTACTGATCGTTTCTAAGTTGATTTTTACTTTAACAGTTCTACAGTAGAAACTTGCATTTTGACAGCGCCAAAATTATAGAAACATTGCTGCCCAAACGACGACGATTGTAAATTGGAGGTACCTTGCACGCTCCATTGCATTGTTCTAGACGAGGCTCACAACATCGCTGAGACTACTCGATTTGCATTCCAGAAAGTTTTCTTTGAGAAATATTCCAAAACCTTGTTTCTCGAGTTACATTGTTTTAATTCTATCTGGTTTGATCAAATGCTTTGTAGGCAAGTAGTGCATCACAAGATTCAAGCGTCTAAATTATTCCTCTCCTAGATTCTACTTCACGGAAATAGAAATTTGCCATCGTCTTTCTTCAAGAAGAATCGATTTGTTGTCTAGTTCGTTCTTAATCTGAAAATCCTACCGTCTTACCTCAATTCTTAGGTGGATTCAAATTACATTATTGAACATATTACACTTTAGAGTAAAGTCATCAAGAACGAACGCCATTCCCCACCTGTGGTATTCTTCACGTGAACCTTGTCAATCTGATTCTCGACACCACCTGATATTCTCTTGGGCGTCAGCTCATTCTCAAAACATGATCCGTAGCAAGACAAAAGCTGCACCGGCACTGTCACACTGGAAAATTTATCCATGAACAAACAAAAAATCGTCAAATTGTTTCCAAAGAAATTAAAAGTAAACGCGCCAACAACGTGCAAGATGATTCCAAAACGGAAAATTAGAGAATCCAAATACAGCTGGGTCAACGAGCAAACAATCGAGACACTTAAAAAAAAAAAGACTTACGTTAGGGCTAGAGCATGAGAGCAGGATCAAGGAGCAAACGATCGAGACAATTCAAGAAAAAGAGACTTACGTTGGAGCTAGAGCAACACAACATGATCAAGGAGCAAACAATCGAGACGATTCAGGAAAACAAACTTACATGAGGACTAGAGCAACACAACAAGATCATGGAGCAAACAATCGAAAAAGGAGCAAACGATCGAGACAATTCAGGGAAAAAAGGACTTACGTTAGGACTAGAGCAACACAGCAGGATCAAGGAGCAACGATTGAGGAAACACAGGACCAAGTTTACTTCCGTAAGGGCTAGAGGCATGTAGTCATCCTTTCTAGCATAAAACATTTATAGGTTTTGCACAAATGGAGTGGTTGAATGCGATCATCAAGCGTCTTCAGTAAAGAACTCAGCTTCTATAGCAAAACTCATGATTATTGGGGGTCTATTGGTTGATGACAGAGAAATGAAAAGAAATGTCTGAGAGCCCTGCATCCCTTGGAGGCCGAGTTTACAATACCACTTTTGGAACATCGGCACCTCTTCATTCTCCTAAATTGAACATAATACACTTTAGAATAAAGTCATCATGAACGAACGCCATTCTGCATCTGTGGTATTCTTTAGGTGAACCTTGTGAATCCAATTCTCGATATCGGTTGAGATTCTCTTGGGCGTCAGGTCATTCTCTAAACATGATCCGCAGCAAGACAAAAGCCGCACCGATATTGTCACATTGCAAAATTCATCCACGAGCAACCAAGAAATCGTCAAACCACTTCCAAAGAGGTTCAAAATAAATGCTCCAACAATGTGCAGGACGATTGCGAAACGAGAAATCAGAGAAACCAAACAAAGCTGGGTCAAGGAGCAAACGTTCGAGACGATGCAGGAAAAAGAGACTTCCGTTAGGGCTAGAGCAACACTGCAGGATCAAGGAGTATGTGATCGAGACGATTGAGGAAAAAGAGAATTACGTTAGGGCTTGAGCAACACAACAAGATCAAGGAGAAAACAATCGAGAAAGAAGCAAACGATCGAGACGATTCAAGAAAAAGAGACTTATGTTAGGACTAGAGCAACACATCAGGATCAAAGAGCAAACAATCAAGATGATTCAGGAAAAAGAGACTTACGTTAGGGCTAGAGCAACACAACATGATTATGGAGCAAACAATCGACAAAGGAGCAAACGATCGAGACGATTCAGGAAAAACAGACTTACGTTACAACTAGAGGAACACAGCAAGATCAAGGAACAAACAATCGAGAAAGGAGCAATCGATCAAGACGATTCAGGGAAAAAGAGACTTACGTCAGGGCTAGAGAATACACAGCAGGATCTAGGAGCAACGATTCAGGAAACACAGGACCAAGTTAACCTACGAAACCGCTAGAGGCATGTAGTCATCCATTTTGGCATAAATAATTTATAGGTTTTCCACAAATGGAGTGATTGAATGGGATTATGAAGCGTTTTCAGTAAAGAACTCAGCTTCAATACCAAAACTCATGTTTATTGTGGGTCTATTGGTTGATGACAGAGCAATGAAAAGAAATGTGTGAGAGCCCTGCATCCCTTAGAGGCGGAGTTTACAATACCACTTTTGGACATCGGCACTTGTTCATTATCTTTTATTGAACATATTACATTTCAGAATAAAGTCATCAAGAAAGAACGCCATTCTCCATCTGTAGTATTCTTGAGGTGAACCTTGTGAATCCAATTTTCGATATCGGTTGAGATTCTCTTGGGCGTCAAGTCATTCTCAAAACATGATCCGCAGCAAGACAAAAGCCGCACCGATACTGTCACATTGCAAAATTCATCCACGGGCAACCAAGAAATTGTCAAACTGCTTCCAAAGAAGTTCAAAATAAACGCTCCAACAACGTGCAGGACAATTGCGAAACGGGAAATCGGAGAATCCAAACACAGCATGGTCAATGAGAAAATGTTCGAGATGATTCAGGAAAAAGAGACTTACGTTAGGACAAGAGCAACACTGCAGGTTCAAGGAGCAAACAATCGAGAAAGGAGCAAACGATCAAGACGACTCAGGAAAAAGAGACTTACGTTAGGGCTAGAGCAACATAGCAGGATCAAGGAACAAACGATTGAGACAATTCAAGAAACAGAGACTTTCATTTGGGCAACACAAAAGGATCAACGAGCAAACAATCGACAAAGGAGCAAATGATCGAGACGATTTAGGAAAAAGAGACTTATGTTAGGACTAGAGCAACAGAGTAGGATCAAGGAACAAACAATCGAGAAAGGAGCAAACGTCAAGACGATTCAATAAAAAGAGACTACCATTAGGGCTTGAGCAACACAACAAGATGAAGGAGCAAACAATTGAGAAAGGAGCAAACAATCGAGACGATTCACGAAAAAGAGACTTACGTCAGGGCTAGAGCATCACAACAGGATCTAAGAGCAAATAATCGAGAAAGAAGCAAACGATCGAGAGGATTTTGGGAAAAAGAGAGTGACGTTAGGGCTAGAGCAACACTGTAGGATCAAGGAGCAAACAATCGAGACGATTCAGGAAAAAGAGACTTACGTTAGGGCTAGACCAACAGAGCACGATCAAGAAGCAAACAATCCAGAAAGGAAAAAACGATCCAGACGATTTAGGAAAAAGAACTTACATTAGGGCTAGAGCATCACAGCAGGATCCAGGAGCAAACGATTGAGACAATTCAGGAAAAAGAGACTTTTGTTAGGGCTAGAGCAACACAGAACGATCAAAGAACAAACAATTGAAAAAGGAGCAAACGATCGAGACGATTCAAGAAAAAGAGACTTACGTTAGGACTAGAGCAACATAGCAGGATCAAGGAACAAACAATCGAGAAAGGAGCAAACGATCGAGAGGATTCAGGAAAAAGAGACTTATGTTAGGGCTAGAGCAACACAACAGGATCAAGGAGCAAACAATCGAGAAAGGAGCAAACGATCGAGACGACTCCGGAAAAAAAAAAGACTTACGTTTGGGCTAGAGCATTACAGCACGATCAACGAGCAAACAATCGAGAAAAGAACAAACGATCATGACGATTCAGGAAAAAGAGACTTACAATATGGCAAGAGCAACACAACATGATCAAAGAACAAGGATTCAGGAAACAAAAGACCAAGTTAACTTACGAATGAGCTAGAGGCATGTAGTCATCCTTTCTGGCACAAAACATTTATAGGTTTTGCACAAATAGTATGATTGAATGCGATCATGAAGCGTCTTCAGTAAAGACCTCAGCTTCAATATCAAAACTCATCTATGTTCGGAGTCTATTAGTTGATGACAAAGCAATGAAGAGAAATGTGTGAGAGCCGTGCATCCTTTGGAGGCCGAGTTTACAATACCACTTTGGGACATCGGCACCTCTTCATTCTCCTTCCACCACTGCTTATTAGGGGCCATGGTATGTTTTTCATCTTAAGCATGGTGCCTATTGTTTCTAGTTGGATTATGGCTGTGAGTTGACGTTGGTTAATGCGTTTGCCACTCTCATTAGCACAATATCATGGGCCTGCAGGAGGGCCTACTGATGAAGCTAAACATACGCTTTCTCTTGAGGTTCAATACTAGACAAGCCGAGGATGGGCAATTGCAGATGTCAATTATGGAGGAAGTTCAAGATCTTGTCTGCAACCCTTTCCATATCCAGGGTTGTTCTGGGGACCTCCATGTCCGAAAGACCGGGAGGTCCGCTCGTCCGTCCGTTAAGGGTCAGGGGAGGTCCGTTATGGGTCAACTTAGGGTTGACCACCCGGAAGGTTAAAACGGTTTTCCCTCGTCCACCAAGCATGCCACGCGTCTGACACGTCACCAAATTATTCGAAGAATAAAGCCGACATGGAGGGTTAAGGGTCTTCAAGTTTAGGTTGCAGGCATTTTGGGGTGTGAATGTCTCGGGGGGACGGGGGGCGCGGACGCGTCCAGGGG
>OZ020524.1:3229386-3311223 GCA_963971425.1 Bryoerythrophyllum caledonicum
ATTGCCTCTTCAATGTTTTCCACATTCTTTTTGAACCCACTTTTGTTTCTCAAGAAACTGAGCGTCTTCATCGTTCTTCGCTGCTCCCCTCGCTATTATTACCACGCATTCAAACACATGCGTGATGTTTGTTGTAGTTGTGCTGACTTGTTGTGCCATCCATTTTGGAGCATGAAAATGCTTGTTCATGCAATCCATAAACTGCTCAGATTGAACAAGTTTGCTCCAAAATTCACGTTCCAAATCAGCCTGTAGTTTTAAAACCCCCGCATGTCCATAATCCAAAAATGATTTATTCAACATATCTCGTATACAAATACGATAGTAAGTGATGGTCACCTCTCGAATGAAATGTGTCTATTCCTTTGGTGGATATTCTTCATCTTTCTTGTTGGCGGAAGTATTCTTCTTCTTCTTCTTCCTCCCGGAGCCGGAAGAGGGAATTGAACCAGTTCCGGATTCTGATCCTACGAGGCTCATGGGGTCCATCGCCTCCGGAGCATCCAAATCTTCATACATGGGCCTTTTGCCAGATCATTGCCTTAAAGACAGCCTGAAATAGTTCCTGCAAAAAAAAAATCAAAATCTCCCCTTCCAAATCTGAACATTCTACAGTAGTTCCAAGCAAGATGCGCGTTCACACCTCAAGACAAGGAGCCACTATGGAATGGAACGAAGTTGGCCTGAACTCCTTGAACTTTATATACTCGTCCGCGCCTCCCCCTGGACCCGTCCGCGCCTCCTTGGACCCGTCCGCGCTCCCCCCAACCCACCCGCGCCCCCTGGACCCGTCTGTGCCCCCCTTCAATCCGTCCGCCCCCCCCCTCCGACCCGCTAGCGCCCCCCGCCCACCCGTTCGCTCTCCGTTTGTGCCTGGTTCAATACTTCAAGTCTACACCACTACACTAAATATCACTTTTAGTGTAGTATACACTAATTGACTTATAATTGCTACAAGTATTCACTCTTAGTGAATCTTTTTACCATTTGTATCCACAATGATCCGCCTTTTTCAGTAGTATAGATAGCTGTGCTCTCAGTAAATTGATTCATTAAAAGTAAAAAGCTATAGCACTTCAAAATCGTGTAGTGTGGATACACTAAGAGTGATATTTAGAGTAGTCTTTACTGTAAAAAAGTCCTTAGTGTAAAAATAAGTTTCCTCCCCAATAAAAAATTTCCACACATTGTCAAGCAAGAGGGCCTTTCCATCTCACCTCCGAGCCTTATATACTAAGTTCCTTCATCATAGAAACTTGTAGTTTATCTCTAGTTTCTTTTATTATCTATTCCAAAAGAAAACTTTCGAATCCAATAGTAGACTCTCTATTCCAATAGTAGACTTTTTATTCCAAAAGTAGACTTTCTATTCCAACAATATATTTTCTATTCCAATAGTAGACTTTTATACATTCCACTACGTATGTCAAATAAATCATTTTGGTGAGTTGCATTTTGGATTTATACATTCCACTACACTTAAAGAAAAAATATACGAATGTCGCTTGTCAAATATATCATTGGGGTGAGTTGCATTTTGGATTTATACATTCCACTTCACTTAAAGAAAAAATAAACAAATGACGCATGTCAAATATATCACTCGGGTGAGTTGCATTTTAGATTTATACATTCCACTATACTTAAAGAAAAAATAAAACCAATGACGTATGTCAAATAAATCATTTGGGTGAGTCGCATTTTGGATTTATACATTCCACTTCACTTAAAGAAAAAATTAACGAATGATGCATGTCAAATATATCACTGGGGTGAGTTGCATTTTAGATTTATACATTCCACTACACTTAAAGAGAAAAATATACGAATCTCGCATGTCAAATATATCATTGGGGTATGTTGCATTTTGGATTTATACATTCCACTTCACTTAAAGAAAAAATAAACGAATGACGCATGTCAAATATATCACTGGGGTGAGTCGCATTTTAGATTTATACATTCCACTATACTTAAAGAAAAAATAAAACCAATGACGTATGTCAAATAAATCATTTGGGTGAGTTGCATTTTGGATTTATACATTCCACTATACTTAAAGAAAAAATAAAACCAATGACGTATGTCAAATATATCATTGGGATGAGTTGCATTTTGGATTTATACATTCCACTTCACTTAAAGAAAAAATAAACAAATGATGCATGTCAAATATATCACTGGGGTGAGTTGCATTTTAGATTTATACATTCCACTACACTTAAAGAAAAAAATATACGAATGACGCATGTCAAATATATCATTGGGGTATGTTGCACTTTGGATTTATACATTCCACTTCACTTAAAGAAAAAATAAACGAATGACGCATGTCAAATATATCACTTGGGTGAGTTGCATTTTAGATTTATACATTCCACTATACTTAAAGAAAAAATAAAACCAATGACGTATGTCAAATAAATCATTTGGGTGAATAATGAATTGCATTTTAGATTTATACATTCCACTACACTTAAGGAAAAAAATAAACAAATGACGCATGTCAAATATATCATTTGGGTGAGATGAATCTTACATTCATATGCCTTATAAAATTCCTTTAAAATTCTCTCTTTATTCCCTATTAAAATTCGATTTTTAACTTAAAGGTTGCAATTGTGTTAGTAACTCTTAACACATAAGACGTTTTAAAAAGTAAAGGTGGAAGTCTTAAGTTTCAAAAAGTAAAGGTGGACGTCTTAAGTTTCAAAAAGTGAAAGTGAAAGTCAAAAGTTCACTATATAAACTCAGAAACTTCACTTGAGTACTTTGTCAAGAATGTATTGAAAATTATTTTAGGCGTACCCCCCCATCCCCTAGACGTCCGCGCCCCCCCTCCAGGCGTCTACGCCTCCCCAGACGTCCGGGCCCCCCCAAGACTCCGAGCCCCCCCTAGACGTCTGCGCCACCCCCCCCGAGATGTCCGCGCCCCCTCCAAATTTGAAATGCCGATGTGGCCTTTTAAGTTGTCCACATCACCAATCGCTTGTCCATGTCATCGTATCACTTCAACTTTTCGTAAATAGTGAAAAAAAATTTCACCGCAGTAATTTTTGCTCCTCCCCTTAATGTCCGATTTTGCTTGGCGACCGCCCGGTCTGTCCGTCCGAATGTCCGTTCCGTCCGCAATACTTGGGCCATGTCTGTACTTTATGACAACCCTGTCGATATCTGGTTTGCTATAATGTTTCATTTGCATGCACCGTGATTTGTCTTTTCTGGTGGTGTTCGTGTGAGATGATTTAGTCCTCACTTCGCAATGTGAGCCTAGGGGAAGTGTAGGATATGGCAGAGAATTCCGGGAGCGGATCTATGGCCAATGGGGCATTGTCGACGTGAACGACTGCAATAGTTGTGCTGAATATCTGGTAAACGTTGCTATTGATTGAAGTTACAACTACCTTACTTGTTCCAACGGTTCATCTTTTCTTCCAGTAGACCATATAGAATCACGAACTTGTCTTGTAGGTGCAATAAAGTTGCTCCCATTGTTGCTCTCTGTTAGCTTTTTCCATGAAATCTATATTGGAAGAAGTGGTTCTGGCAGGTGAGCATCGGAGAAGTTGACCCTAATAGCTTATGCATTGATGGGTGTTCAGTTGGTGGTTACACTACCATGGCATCCCTTGTATTCAATAACACATTCAAAGCGGGGGCATCGCTCTTTGGGGTACAATGCAGTCAAGGAGAAGGGCATTCATGTTGTTCTTGTGGAGTATGAAGACAAAGAACACGGCTTCCGCAAGGTATTGGCTTACACAATCCTCCGACTTCAAAACAACCGGAGGGATCTCGTGATCGATGAGTCTAACCACAACAATCATTCATGTGAGGTGTGGTCAGGCTGAGAACATCCGCCACACGTTGGAGCAAGAGATGGTGTTCTTCGCTCGATTAATAGGCGGCTTTCAAGTTGCAGACGACATCACTGCCATCAAAGTGGACAACTTTGATGAGTGATGTGGTAATTCTCCACCTAGCGCTTACTTACGTTATCCAAGTTGAATTGGTTGCTTTAACTTCGATTAGCTAACTGCTGATATTTGTACCTGTTCTAGTTGGAAGGTACTCGACATAACCCCATGGGCTTTGTTGTTGATACTGGAGTCGGAAAAGAATATAACCTTGGATTGGAGTTGGGCTCCTCACTTACTTGGGCGGGGTTCATCCATGATCTGGGAGGTGGATGGCCTAGAAGAGCCCGCCCATTGCACTTCGGGCTGGGTGACTCTAGCATCTGTCCACGGAGGGTATTCACGTCATAATTTGTGGCAGAGGGGTTTCGCGTTCGCGCGACTCTCACCAAGTCTAACATAAAATGGCACCATGTTTTGATACTTGATGCGGTGCTGCTTATCAATGTGAGGTTTCATCAGTTCCAGATGCTAATGTGGGTTTTCCGGCTTATTAACATCAGATCATCAGACAAAAAATAGTATCTGAATGTTTAGAGGATTCCCTCGTACTTCAGGCTCTGCTCATCGTCCTTGTAGTTAGTTGTTGCTCTGCATGATTTGCTCTCGCCTTATTGAGGCTGGTTGTTGCTACAATTGTAACATGCCTACTGTGTGTGAATAGTTTTGTATATTTCCGGGATAGGGACTGGGGGAACTATCCTTGCCTTATCCAGGACGACGGGTGTCTACACTTGTTCTTTTATCTATATAAAATCATCCACTTACCTCCATTTTGGTAATGTTTCAAGCCATAATCAAGTGAAAGGTGATTCGATTAGGAACTAAGGAGGTAGGCACAAGTGTATTTCCAGGAGAAGACCACTACAGAAATAGTATCGTCCACCTTCATGACAAATAGTTTGAAAGATGGGCCTGAGAACCACATAATTTTCTAATACCGTGATCTTCATTGGATGAATCTCTAGCCGAAAACCTACGCGCAAACTTCACCGACAATGTGCCATGATAATTACAAAAGGTGGATCACGTTTACTAACAGAACTGAATTGCACCCACAATGTACACCTTGAGGGCACACGAAATGTACATACAATGTGACATGACTCTAAACCATATCCTCTACCATGTAACTTTACAGGACTTCTGCAGGAGGAAGGAGACTCTATATGCAATTTTCAGATGGGTGAGACCTGCTAGAATTACACTAAATGTACAGAAGAGAATCAACTTGAAGAAAGAAACCTAAAACCTGTCGAAGCTCCGTTTGCAAGCAGCGAACTCGCTCGTCCAGGTCATAACCAACTTGCAGAAGGAGCCTGAGCTGGCTGGTTTTCTTGTCATGAGCTCCGTTTGCAAACTTCACCGACAATGTGCCATAATTACAGAAGGTGGATCACGACTACTAACAAAACTGACTTGCACTCACAGTGCACACCTTGAGAGCACACGACATGTACATACAAGTCAATACAATGTGACACGACTCTAAACCCTACGCTCTACCATGTAACTATACAGTCCAGAGGAGGAAGGAGACTCTATGCGCAATTTTTACATGGGTGAGACGTGCAAGAATTACACCAAATTTACAGAAGAGAACCAACTTGAAAAACGAAACCTGAAACCTGGTCATCTGTAACAAGCTCCGTTTGCAAGCAGCTCTCGCTCGTCCAGGTGATGACCAACTTGCAGAAGGAGCCCTGAATCTGACTGGTTATCTGTGATGAGCTCCGTTTGCAAGCAGCTCTTGATCGACGAACATGATCCCGTATTCCTGGCCGCGTTGCAAGGCGTGCGAGAGTTCCTCGGCGGTGACGGCCGGAGGCTGGGCAGGGTCCGGCACTGGTTTTCCGACGTCCAGGAACCACTTCTCGAAGCCCCCCGGGGCGTACATGAGCAGCAGTCGTGCCGGCTTGTCGGACTTGTTCATGAAAGAGTGGGGGGTGAACCTGGGCAGGTGGATGAACGATCCCTTGCGTGCGAGCGACTCCCGGCCGCCGAGGTTCCAGATCAGCTCCCCTTCCAGCATGTACCACACCTCGTCCTCCAAGGTGTGCACATGGCGAGAGCCTTCGTGGCCCGGGTAGACCACCTTCTCGGAGAGGGAGTAGGACCCCCCGGTCTCGTTTCCCAGCGCCTTGATGGTGATGAGTAAACCTAGAGCCCACACAGTCGTCCCCGCACCTGCAGCAAAAAATCCCAAGGTTTCAGTTGCAAACAGACTTGTGACTAAGTTCTCAAAACATGACACTAGTGGGGTAATGCCGACAAATCGCATGTTGACATCGCCCGAGGGAGGAAATAACCTGGTGCGATCATTCCAAGCTTTGGAGCTGTGATGTCAGAAAATTGGCTGGCGCAGAAGGACACTTGATCCATCTTGCTCTTACCTTCTCGCCCTGGGAGCAAAATTCTCCTTTCTTCCTCTGCACATGAGCATAAAAAGGACATGTTTCAACAAAAGGGAGCATTTATAATGTCCTCCCGCACCTGAGAATATAACAAGCTCGTCATGACACCGCAGAGGTAAGGAAACGTGCTGCACCGACAAGAAAATCCCTTCCCGAACACTTTTCTTCTTCACCGAACTCTGGATTATACTACAAATTTGGCAAATCCCTGACCAAAGAACACACCAAATGCGCCAATTCACTCTAACTCGGTCACCGCCGTTTGTCTCACCACTCCAAACTCATCAAACCAGTCGCACCACAAAAAAGGAAAGAACCGCCAGACACTACATACGCCCAATTCCATCAAAACCAGACTATAAATTCAGTCCGATTCAGAAAGAAGCTCCTCACCAGTACTAAACCCGCAACACCTTCACCACCGCATCCTTCTCGATACAATTCAATCTAGCACCAACTCTGGTACCACTGAGCTAGAACCTGAACGAACCTGAGCGAAATAACGTTATACCTTGGCTAGAAAAGATAAAAAGAAGATCCTCACCAGCACTAAACCCGCAAAACCTTCACCACGGCACCCTTCTCGATACAATTCAATCTAGACAGCAAATCTAGCACCAACTCTGGTACTACTAAGTTGGAACCTGAACGCACCTGAAAGAAATAACGTTGTACCTTGGCTAGAAAAGATAAAACGAAGATCCTCACCAGCACTAAACCCGCAACACCTTCACCACGGCATCCTTCTCGATACAATTCAATGCGTGCTCTGGACAGCACCAACTCTGTTACCACTGAGCTAGAACCTGAACGAAACTGAGTGAAAATAACGTTATATTGCTTTGGCTACTAGAAAAGATTCGGAGCGCCTTGGTGGCGTCGCAAGCGGGTGAGAGTGGTTGGTAGTACGAGAACTTGGCAGAGTATGGACATGGCGAGTGTTCGTCTACATGTCTGCGAGGGCTGGGTCAGCGGGCATAGGTATGATGGGTCCGCGGTCGCGGCGGTTGTAGGTGGGGTCAGTTAGGTTCGGGTTCGGTGGGGTGGGCGAGCCTCCGACGTTTCTAGGTCTGGGGCAGGTCTGGGGGGAGCCTCTTCATGACACTGGTTTCGCCTCCGAGGAAGCCCTCTTTCGCTGCGCAGGCCTGTCGCCATAGCTCTGCCCCAGCTTTGCTCCTCCCCCATCTCCCATCATGGTGCGGAAACCTAGACTTCCTCCCCCTCTCTCTCACTTTCTTTCACATCTCACGTGGTTGAAGTTTTTGTTTTTGCTTGGATGTGAGTGACGGCGTTTGGAGTTTAGGGTTTAGAGATGTGGGGGTTGTGGCGACTGACTTTGGTTGTGGGGCGGTTTTCAGGCGCCCAAGAGGGGTAACATCAAGGCTCCGGTCGCGGCTCCCGCGGCGAAGAAGGCGGTACGTTTGTGGGATTAGGGTTGATTTGTTTGGGGGTTTCGAGGGGATGTTTTGTTGATTGTTTGGATTTGGGGGTTTTGTGTGAACAGTCTCCCGTGAAGACGGTGAATCCGTTGTTCGAGAAGCGGCCGAAGCAGTTCGGTATTGGAGGGGCTCTCCCGCCCAAGCGCGACCTGCACAGGTTCGTGAAGTGGCCCAAGTATGTGCGCATTCAGCGCCAGCGTCGCGTGTTGAACCAGCGTTTGAAGGTGCCTCCCGCGCTCAACCAGTTCACCAAGACCCTGGACAAGAACCTTGGTGAGATATCTTTGCCATGAATGCGAGGGTAATGTTGTCAATGTGAATGAGAGACTCGAATGAGGGTTTGGTGAATCTGAAACCTCATGCGCTGCTGTCTACGCCATGTTCAGCCACCAGCTTGTTCAAGATGTTGTTGAAGTACCGACCTGAGGACAAGGCTGCCAAGAAGGAACGTCTTCTGAATAAGGCTAAGGCCGAGGCTGAGGGCAAGACCGTGGAGTCCAAGAAGCCCGTGGTTGTGAAGTACGGGATTAACCACATCACATACCTCATTGAGCAGGTATGGTTGATTGCAGCTGTTTCAAGTGTGGGTGTACGGAGGCATGAATTCATTTATCGGTCAACGGAGAAAAGGTTCTTACTATGAGCTTTGATGGTTGAATTGATTTAGGGCAAGGCTCAGCTCGTCGTCATTGCCCACGACGTCGACCCGATTGAATTGGTCGTGTGGTTGCCCGCACTTTGCCGCAAGATGGGTGTGCCTTACGCGATTGTGAAGGGCAAGTCTCGCTTGGGACAGGTGAGTGTGTGTTGTCTTGCTCATTTTTGTTTTGTTTTTTTGCCGCAGTTAATAACTATCATCAAATACTAACAATGGAGGTCAGGGTAGGGGTCTTGACATTGCACGGTTTTCTTACGTACTAGTGTCTTTTTTTGTGTTGCAGATTGTGCATGCCAAGACCGCAACTGCCCTGTGCTTGACATCGGTGAAGAACGAGGACAAGCACGAGTTCTCGAAGATCGTCGAGGCTGTCAAGGTACTAATCTTTCATCTTTCCCCAGATATTTTTTTTTTGTTTTCCTTCAAGTGAAGCACGTTGAACAGATTCCTGCTTTGCAAGGGCTATGACCATTGTTTCCCTGCCTTCAGCAGAAGTGGTTTTCAGGATTTGTCGCTAACATGTCGTGTTTGTGTAATGCAGGCTAACTTCAATGAGAAGTTCGATGAGTACAGGAGGCACTGGGGTGGAGGTATCATGGGTGTCAAGTCCCAGGCCAAGACCAAGATCAGAGAGCGCATTGTTGCCAAGGAGGCGGCACAGAGGGCTGCCTAGATTCTGCCGGGGCATCTTCTGGTCTGTCAACTTGGAACTTGGAAGTATCTTTGGGACAAGAGTTTTGTCATCAGTCCAAATTCAACATGAGTATATCGTTCAATTTGGGCAAGCAAGCGCTGTGGATGCTTCTCTTTTATGTGAATGCAATGATGCAAATCTCAAGTTTTTAATGTATCTGAGCTGATGTTGTGACGTTTGCTTTATGTTCGATTGTTCAAATTTGTTGTCATTCAATCAGCAGTAAATATTTGACGCTCTAACTTGGATGGAAAAGGACACGCTGATTCATCTGTCAAATTCTGTCATCCACGGGAAAATCGCCACATGATTAATGTAAAACATGTAAAATCACGTAAACGAACTTTTATGTCTGAATCGCATGGATAAAAATTGTCCAAGTATTCGCAATCTGTTACTGAGGTTTACTGGTCGAAGAATTCCATTGAGGTTCTGGTGTTGTAGTCCGTTCGAAGCTCTTACGTCTGGTGACAATAGTGATTGGTTACGACTCTAAGCAAGTAGAAGAAACAGTGGAGTATGTGGACGGGTGTGAACACGAAGGGAAGTGGGCACCGTTCAGTTCGACGAAAGGATTCTCCCCTCCCTCTCCAATGTCTTCAATTCCTCCGGAATGATTTGTTGATTCTTTGACCTGATGGAAGAGAGTCTCAGGTGTGCCTCACTCTGCTCCGTCCAACGCTAACTCTTAATGTTGCTTGAGAAGTGTGCCCCTGTTGCTTGTGTTTAGGGCTGCTCCCTTTGGTCTGAGGAAGGCAGGGAGTTTATCGTGGCATCTCATGTCAATTGCTGAGCGTCTGATGGCGAAGGTACAGTAGCTTTTCTTCAGTGTTTGCCCTGCATTTTAAAATTTTGGTCTGGTTTGGATTGATGCAGCGCTGAGATCTGTCTTTTCAGCCACTCTATCCGAAACCTAATCGGCTTCGGACTTACAATCGACGCTGGCCGTTATGAGGTCATAGCGCGACTCTGGGAGAGCCTGTTTGATCAACCATTGCTGTCTCATGTCTCATTATTTACCACCTTGTTGTCTTGTTGTTTTAGAGAGAATGTCAGGTGTAAGGATTCTCTGAGATGGCTCCGATCAAAGAGTGACAACACAGAGTATTATTTCAGGCAGTGAAGAAGGTGTTAGGGATGAGCATGACCGGCAAAAAAGGGGGTGGCAACCTGTGAGCTCCTCCTCGAATGGGAGCAGCGGCGTCCACAAGCGAGGAGTTTCAGATGGTGGCCATGGACGAGGGAGTGTGGCAGTCCTTCCCCGAGGACCTGATCGAGCGCGTCCTGGCGTGGCTGCCCATGCACAGCCTCTTCCGGATGCGGTGCGTGTGCAAGCAGTGGAACGCAATCCTGTTCTCGGAGCGGTTCGTCACGAGGTACAGCGAGCTCTCTCCCCAGAATCCCTGGATCATCATGTATACAGCCGGGAGAATCTCATCCGCGTACAACTCGACGTTGAAGAAGTGGCACGACCTGGTCATCCCCGCCGTGTCCCCAGAGAAATGTGTTCTGGCGGCCTCGGAGGGGCTCCTTTGCTACGGAAACGAGTTCTTTCCGTGGCCCAACTTGTTCGTGTGCAACCCTATGACGAAGTTCTGGCAGCACCTCCCGCCCATGCGGTTCATCAAGACGATTCATGTGGTTGGGATGGTCAGGGATAGCGCCTCCAAGGGATATAAGATCCTTGTGGCGGGTCTGTTTTTCGATGAGGCGCATAATGGGAGGCTAGCAACTGAGATTTTCTGCTCCTCGGCGAATGCGTGGACCATAGGAGGCAAGCCGTGGCCCATCATGGCGGCAGCGTGGAAGCTGGGCGCGGGGTACGCGGTGTGGAGCCGCGGCCTCTTCTACTGTATAACATTCTCCCCGTTTGGTGTAATTGCATACGATTTGGAGAAGAATCTGTGGGACGAGGTCCATGTGCGCATGCCTGCTTGCATTGTGTCCCCTTCTCTGGTCGAGTGCCAGGGGCGTCTGCTCATGGTCGGAGGTTGTGAGGAGGGGACGTTCCTGGGCATCCGCATCTGGGAGCTTGAGAGGTCCAAAATGGTCTGGGTAGAGACCGAACGCATGCCTCGCAAGCTCCGCCGCGAGTTTGTGGAAATGCTGCGCCCCTCTCGCCACTTCTTCGCCTTCGGCAGCGGCAACATCATCTGCCTCACCATCTCCGAGAGCTCCCCGGCCATTGTGTTCGATCTGGATGATCGCTCCTGGCAATGGTTGCCTGGCTGTCCCCGCCTCCCTGACATCAATAATTGGCAGCTCCGAGGCATCAGCTTCGAGCCTCGCCTCGATTCCCATGTAACCCTTTCTCCCTTCCCTCGTCTTTCCAATCCTAAACCTCTTGTTCACATTTAGTAGCTGTATTTAAGATTGGGAGGGCTTTGCTGTACCAGAGCCAAAGCAGCTGGGGAAAGGATGTTGCATCAGCTAACAACTTGACCCTTGACAATCTCTCCCTTGAAGCCAAGACACCCACTTTGTTGCCTCACATGGCAGCAGGGGTCAACCACCCCAACTGAATCAACCATCCTGCTCACACAATCCTATGGAAGAGCACACCCCGAACCAGTGGATAATATTCATTCTGTAATCATCTACTTGAGGGAGACCTTGAGTAACATCCCGAGTTTGGAACTCATTCGATTGTCATATTCTGTACTAACAATCACTACAATACTTCGACCATTTATGCAAATATGTCACCCGGTACTTGCCAGGTAGAATCGGTAGTTTCATCTTTTGATTTCCTGTCAAACCAGGATACTGGTTGTAACCCCATCTATTCGTTTGAAAGGATGTCAGCATTCTGCATGTAGGTAAATATGGACCCTTTCCACGTGCATATTACGGAATGGATTTTCATGCGGTAATTTGGATGCTACATTCACACAATCACATCCCATGCAATCGGACAAATTATGGTGAACAGTGGTGTTCGAGTACATCCAGCACATCAGTGGACGCACTTCACAAGCTCATCCGGGCGACAAAGACGATAATCTCCAGCAGATGCACACAGTCTCAATTTTGAAGCCCCATAGTTCTGCAGTAATCCAAAGATACAGAGGCAGAATTGAATAGAAATGAATGATTCGCTTGCAGGAATGTGTTGTCATTCCATAAGCGGATTTGAAGAAAATTGAAATGCCTTGAAAGACTCAAGAATGAAAAAATGTAGCAATGTCGGCAGACCACCTTAGCCTACCTCTACATTCAACAAATTGGGGAGGAGTTAACGATCCCTCCCACGCCTGTCAACTTCTATGATCTAAGGAGTAGTCAATTCGTGCCTAGCTGTGTCCACCGAGTGAGGTACATCTTCACGCGTACTTGCCTCACCCTCGACCACGGCTGCAGCAGCAGCAGCAGCAGCAGCAGCCTCCGCCTCCGCCGCCGCCATCTTCATCAGCTTCTTCTTCTTCGACCGACTGCCCGGCTTGCAGCGCAGCTTGTTGAGGTGATGGTCGCAAAGCTGGTACCCGGGCTTGGCCAGAAGGGGACACACCCACCCCTTCCCGTCGGTTCTGTTGCACTGGTTGCCGAGGTTCTCAGCGTTCTCTTGCTTCATGTACTTGAGCTTCTTCGGGCGCCCAGTGCGCACGGGTTTACTTCTCACTACTTCTGTCTGATCCGGTTCGGACACTGTCACAGCACGTTTCCTCTTCTTCTTCACTGCTCCTGCAGGCGCCTGCTCGTCTGCGGTGCTGATCGACTCGCTCTCTTTCTCGGACCGGTAATTCTGCTGAGATTCCTCCTCCTCTCCCTCCTCTTCTTCTTGCAGAGGCGGGATTTCTACACGTGCAATGCTGTCCGAGTCGATCACTGCGGTGCACAGAGCGAACTTCCCCTCGCCGACCTCCATGTAGTAGGGCGAGTTGCGCAGTAGCTTGCCGATGCGCCTGCTGGATTGCACCGCGCCTTCTTCCACACCGGCCAACCGCTGCTCCACGATGTCGGACATCGCTTCCCGAGCTGTGAGGCCTGCCTTGCCCGCCCGCAACAAGACAGTGTAGAGTGAAAACTCCAGGCTATCCTTCACCTGCTGCGCGGGGTGGTCTGGTGACAATGGAGGCGCCGGCCGAAGATCTTGCTCTGTATCTGCAACTGAGATAATTCAAGAGTGTGAGGTGGGCACACACATTGTTCCTCAAGCAAACCAGTTCCTAACTAGTATCAAGTTTGATCTATTTCCGTGCTGGATTACGGGCTCTCACTGTTCTGAGAAATCAAGCCAAAATATCAGGACAACAAACGGAAAAAGCCTAAAAGTAATCAATACTTAAGATGCAATGCTCTGAGACGAAGAAGTAAACTGAGGAGTGAATGTTCTACCGGTAGACAAGGAGATTCTTCTCTTCTTGCTAGACCTGTGCAAAAGCCATGGAGAACGGGGATCAAGGCACTTGAGAAGAGAAAAACAAGAGCACAAGAGAAATCACACCACGTGCATCAACTTAGGACGGAGAAAGGCACCTTCGTTGTAAGCTTTCGGCACGCGGATCCTGAATAGAAGCGATCTGAAGAGGAGCTCCATGTCTTGTACCTACAGACTTAGCAACAACCTGAAGGACAAGGGTTGGGAGCTGTTAGTACAAAGCCTGGTTTCTCAGTGAAGGGTAACGAAGCAAAGTGATTTTAGTGTAGAGCCCTGATGCTGCCATATGACACTAGTTATATTATATGATCGTCCACCAGATCGATCCAAGCTGAGTCGAGTATCATAGGATATCAGCTGGTAAGTCTGGAGAAAAAATGGTTACGTCTTACCAGGTCTGTATGCTTAAGCTAAGGAATGAAAAGGGCTAGTTGTAAAAATACACGCGGTCTGCATGATAGCATAGATCACATGCATGAAAAGGGCTCTCCCATGTCCAGAGTTCTCCTGCAAGGCATGCCAGAAAGAGAATCGCCTCCAGGGCACATGTGTCTTTGCTCTGCATACAGCATACTAGCCAAAGATTAATATGCTGTATCTTGCACGGCCCCCATTGAGACTCTGACTAGTTCGTGAGTCTCAGTAGTTTTACAGCCAGCAGCTTGCAAGCCTCACCCGCGTGCATTTTTATAACCTCTGCTAGTACGAACTAGGCACGCCCAGCAGCAGCAACTTCTCTTAGTAAAAGAGGTAAGCACTCAACATTTGAGCCCAGTACTCACCACCCATCATACATATAGAAGCAAGTTAAGGTCTGAAACGGCCTCTCTCTCTCTCTGGAAATCTAGTAACTACATGAGATCGTGATTACTGCGCCAAGTTACGCACACTTGCCAGCCGAAATTGCTTACAGATTACAACTTTTGACTGGAGTGATCATCTGAGCTCATGCCGAGCTCCTTCAGCACACGAGAGCAAGTCGGTGATTGTACCCAAGAAATGAAGAATTGAACTTCTTTTTCCTACAGAAACAAACAAAAAGCGCGAACATGGAAAACGTCTTGTGCATCAAACATTGAACTTACAGAAGCTGGATAGTCTCCAAGCTGAACCACATGGCGCTGCTGCTGCTGCTCGAATAGTTCTGCTGCTTCACCGACGGCAGGCTGGCACGAAACATCACTAATCTCATAATTCAGAGGGGTTTTAGAACTTGTCCCTGCATACAATTAGGATTAAGTCGCTAAGAATGTCATAGGTCCTCCAGGAAAACCAGAGATGAATCACGAAACAAAGCGTTGTTACCTGCAAAGATCTCAGTTCTCTTCCCGGCCGACTCGCCATGATAGCTTCTCTCGACTTCCGACGCAGGCTCCAAGTTATCCCGTTGCATCCACGAACTTGTGTTTCTCGCCTCATGCCCCCAATAGCTCGACGACTTCAAACGCGGATCCTCTCCCTTTTGTTTCTCCTCCTTGTTCGTCAACAAACGCTCCATAACTTGAGGCCCCTGGTGCTGGGACGATGGCAGGTTGTCGGTGGAGGCATTGTCCATAGCATTAGCAGGGAGGCTGGCGTCGCTCTGCAGCTGGAAGTTCAATCTTTCATTTCCATGGGTACTATCACACCATTCTAAAGCATGAGCACGAACTGTACGAGGGCCAACGTCTAAGTGCTTTGAGCTGGACTGTGAACAGACAGAGCTATGTCTCATCAAGCGATGAAAGTCCAAATCCGCCCCTCCCACCAGAAGGCTCAGGTTACCCCCTTCCACAATCTCCTCACTGTGGCCCCTCGTACGTTCGTCCCTTTTTGTTAGAGAACTTACAAAATCCTCTAAATTGGAGTACGGTTCTAACTCGGTGAACCCTTTGGCATGCCACAGCTTGTCGAGCCATGTGAAGGCCGAGCGAGGCGTGGAATCTACTCTTTCAATTCCACGAGCTGCTGCTGGCACCAGTGCTGGACGTTGCTGTTGTTGTTGTTGTTGTTGCTGCTGATGTTGACATTCTTCTTCCACCTGCTCCTTTGCGGTTGGACTGTCAGCCGTCGTCGTTTCGCCCCCGGGATTCTCCTTCACTTCTCGCGAGCTTAGCACCAGCTCAGACTGAGATTGCTCCTGGCTCCCCGGATCAGTGCGCTGCGCTCCGGACGAGGACTCCCCTCCCACGTTGCTCACCCTCGGCTGATGCTTGCGGATACGCATCTTCTGTAATCGCCTCCCGGAAAGGAGCCCTTGTTTCACACCACCACACTAGTAGTCTGCTGCCACCCCCAATTCAAGAAAGATCAGCGATTCAAAGAAGATCAGCGATTCAAGAAAGATCAGCGACTAAAGCAATTCGGTAAAGAATATTCTCACTTTACCAGCTTCACAACGTTGTGACTTCAACACGCGACAAATGACACGAAGCTACAAATAACAGAAAAAGAAAGAAAACGAAGAAACTCTGTGAAACTCAGCACTGGCATGCAACGGCGTTCCACAACTGTAGTAGTATGCTGCCACCCAAAATTCAAGGAACGATCAGCTCTGTGCTAATGCAATCCGGTCAAGTATGTTCAGTCTTCAGCTACATATTCCCACTACCTCACACTAGTAGCAAACGAAGGGCTGACCCAAATTTTGCAACTTACACTCAGTCCGTAACAATCAACACCAACGAAGCTACGAATAACACAAAACAAGGCAACTCTCTAAAACTCAGCAGTAGAACAACACGAGTATCATGAAATACGGGAGCAGCTCCAACCGAGACTCGCAATATAGTAGATAATACAAACCAAAAACCTGACCACACTATTATCACCCGACTAGCGCTATCATGACCCCGAACTCATAACATGATCAGGGACTTGTATGGACTAGAATTGAGCATTATCAAGACACGGAACCATGTCGCACCGCGTATGGCTGCAGCGAGTCAGTAGTATTACCCAAGCAACTTCCATCGCTCAACAAGACATCCTCAACTAGGCTTCACCACGACACAAAAGTCCAGAGAGAATATATCCTCACAGCATGTACTCGGAGAAATCCCACTCTCTCGTCGCTAAGCTGGGCGATGATATCAACTTACACCGCTTATCAACTTACACGGAATCGAGGCAGCCCTGGACTGAATCTTCGCGCACGCAATGGTCTTGGACAGTTCTTGGACGCTCGGGACTCAAGTACGACGTCGTTCTAGAAGGAAAAAGAGCACAGAAACACCGGTGAAAAGATGATCGCTGGCGCTGGTGCCAACGACAGTCAGTTGCCAACAAGAGTCTCGAAGGAATGAGTGACAAAGGAATTTTCAGACTGAGGAGTGAGGCGCATGACACCATGCTTTAGGCTGGCGCAAGCGTCCTAAAACTATCTAACAAGTGGCAATGCCACATGGCGCGATAAGGTCAGTTCGGGAGATATCGTTCACACTTAGTGAAATTAGTGCGACTACTTAGCACCGGGTGTTGGAGGTTGGGTTAGACTCGTCTTGGACTAATGTGAAATTTTACGACTCACCGGATACAACAAGTGGCCCTGTGAGTTGGCGGCAGAGCTGGTAAGGCGGCAACATGCAATTGCTCTGCACTGAGGATGTCGGGGACTTGTTACACATGAGTCCCCGCCGACCAGCTTCGTCATCGCGGAATTGGACTTTTTGCAGCTGCTGCTGAACGACGGGCCCCATGCTCTACTAGTGCTACCCACTTTTCACTGCGCCCTGCAAAAGAAAAGAACAGAGCAAGAAAATGGCGAGCCAAAAATATAAATATCTTCGGAAAAAGATGACTCTATCATGATCGTCCGCTCGGCCTGGTGGACACAATCTGATGATTCTACCCCTCCGTCATGATCGTCACCAAACCCTACCCCATCGCAGGTCGCAGGCACACGTGGTGCCCCCGTCGCTTGCATGATGATGGCTATGGTGAAAAGGTAGATCCTTCCTCCATCTATCTACCCCTGAAAACCCACTTCACTCTCTCTCGAGCATCCATTTCGGCAAAAAGTTCGAATCTAGGGAGTGAGGAAAAACGGAGAAGAGAAACAAGACTTGGGTTGGGGCTGAGCTAATAAGGCACTGAGCTACCCACTTTTAGGGTTTCCAGATCATGGTGCAAGTTGCAAGTTGCAGCACTGGGGTTTAGTATTCGCTCTCTCTCCCCCCCTCTCCGGTACATTGTTCCGGGTCGAGATGTCATTACTATATTGGCAGGGTTTGTTCGCACCTCTACGAACTAACGGCGAAAGTAGAGGTCAGTCCGCATCTCGTCCCGCCGCTGTTTTTGGTGCTCGTTTTCCGCACCATCTCACGCCGCCTCTCTCCCTGTCACTAAGTGTCTTTCTGTGCGGCTTCGCACAATACACATCTACCCTAAGAGCGCAACAAGACACAAACAAGCTAGAGAAACATGATGCTGTCAATCACCTCCATTTGCAGCACCCGGGCGATGCATTTTAGGTTGTGAGCCTCCAGACGGTGTCATGATCACCGGCTCCCGAACGCATCACCTTAGGCCATTCACAGACACCGCTCCTTCAAAACCCTGACTCGGGGATATGAATCAATCATATTTAGACGACTCCTCTCGACTAACCCTAAGAAACGCATTCCTGGACTAAACAAAAGGCTAGTTTCGAGCGAAAGCAAACCATATGTTCTTCGTTAAGCCAGCTGCAACTTGCAACTTGGCGTGACAAGCAACTAGCAACTTACTCTGCGCGTGGCTTAAACCCTAGTTTGGTGCATAAATCAACAAATGCTTGCCATGCAACAGTCAAGGCTATCGGCGAAAGCTGTTTCATGATCCGTGGTAGCGATGACAGCCTAACTTTTGATTGAAAAATAGCTGGCAGAAAAGTCTCCACCTTTTGGGCACCGTTTTGATCACGCGTGATCAAACTTCAATCATTCATGGGACCTACACGAGACAGTCCGGAAGCTGTTCTTGCATTTGCAAATGCTCACAGAGCATATTCAACCAATATATACACACACATGAAAACATTCCTTGCATCGGCATTCTGACAGCCGTTCTAGATGCATGGATATGAAGAGGCCAGATGAATGTAACTGCCGAGAGAGAAAGATAAGGTACAATGATATCTACGAACTATGAATTAGCCCTGCTCACACTTACACTAGCAGAAAATCGCCCTGCCACAATCACAGTGCGCACACATTGGCGCTTACAAGCACTTCAGAGGACTTTGATGGAAGTGCAACATCACACGTTGCACAATGAGTTGGTTCATATTCTGCTACCTCTCTCCGTGACGCTTTGCAGATGCAGAGGCAAATTATGAAGCTGAATCCAGTTGTTCTGAAATATTACAATTAAGTTCCTCTAAAGTGTATAACTATTCATCACTCTGTGTGCCCAATGATCTTCAAGTTTGGTGCTACTTTAACTATTGAACAAGCGTTTCAAGTCACCATACATAAGTTAGTAATAAAAATTGACTTCAAGACAAATTTCTAATTATCTTAGAACATGAACATACAACAAAATAATATATTTTATAATGGCGTCTGTAAGTTTATATAAAAACTACAATGTACTTACCATTGAGTTATTGGAGCACCAACGTCGTCCAATAATGTATGCGGATCAAAATATTAGTTTCAGTCGATTTTGAATGAAAGAAATTTCTTGCAAATATAACTTGTTGAAATGCAAGAAAAATGACTCAAAGTTTCAGCCACAAATGTAGTACCAATGACAATAAGAATGTATTCCACGTCAAGTGTCTGAGAAAGGAAAATGATCTCACATAATCACTGCCATCATTCTACATAATGATATTTACCATTATTTAAAATAAAATTATTTTAAAAATCTCTTTAATATAATTCTATTTTCTTCATAATTGAATAAAGATATTAAAATGATGATATTGAAACTAAACATATTAACAACATAAACTCCATTGAATTAGAAGCCAAAAGACTTTTAGCATATTGATAAGTTATTTCACGCAATTGCCTTTAAAACATTCAAATTATAATGTAATCAATACTAATATACAATCACTACTACTATGCATTTCAAAGTTGAACTTTTGTTACAAAATTGGAATATTTAACATATTGTAGTGTAAATCAAGAAATAATAATATAGTATGCAACAATAATTCAATTTATAGTTGAATATTCATATTCTTGTTATGTGAGATTCATAGTCTATAACAACTTATATCATAATGTAGAACGATAAGCAGTGATTGTGATAAAAGTAAATATTACTGACCATTTTCCCTTCTCAGACAATTCAAATGAAACACACACTCATTCCCCCTGCACTTCGTTCATGACTCAAAACCTTAAAAGCAGTTTCCCTGCACTAGCAACAAATCATACGTGCAAGAAGCGCGCATGAGAAGGAGAATCTCAGCCACTCACTTATCATCATCTCGCAGTCGACCTGCAGTAGACCTGCTCCGGCTCCAACTCGAGCTGTGTGCTGAGCTTCATGAGTACTGCAAGGTTCGACTGCTCCTCTTACTCCTCTTGGTCTTCATGAAATTAGAACTCCAGATCAACATGTCGCTCTCGGAACAACTCTTCAATGTCCACACAACATGGACCGTTTACTGAACAACTTGGACCGAAGAAACGAACTAGCATAAGACTCAGGCGCTCGACCCATGAAGCAGTCCGTCTACAACTGAAAGGAAGCAAGTAGCTACAGTTCTGGACGTCTCTAACTGAGTCCACTCTCTGGTAAAGTTCAACACGATGTCTAATTAGTGTGCCAGGCTTCGAGGGCCGGTGCGTATTTATACTGAACCTGTCACCGCAAATTGAATGACACAGTCCAGCTGCGATGTTCGGTGCGTCGATCCGGAAATACATTATTAACTCAAGCTGGAATTTACGAAGGTGGCACGAAGCTGCTCACCATGAGCATTTGGCTGCATTAGCTGATTAGATATTTACTGCTTAATTCCTCCTAGGCCCAGGACGATGTGGTTGCGGTCGCAGTAAAATCACAGGTTCACGGCGCATGGAGCACTCCAGGATGCCATTTGGCTACAGAATGTTGGCGTCCAAGAACCACTACTGCAACTTAGATAAGTCTATTTGATTGCATGGGCGCAGTCGATAGCCAATGTGATCAGCGGCACTGTTATCGACTCACACTCATTTCACTTGAATATCACAGTAGATATCGATTTTGATAACCTTGCACAAAGAGTGTATCATGTGCCATTATTGTGAGTTAGCTGGACATCCAATGATAATCCTAATAAGCAAACATAATTTGCTATACACTCATAACATAGAGGCTTTTACAGTACTCATAACATGGACCTTGATGATTGATCCAAAACACTATGGGATATCCTAACCCTGACGCTCTAATTAATTAGCTGACTCATTCGTAGCAAAGGGAAAAGATTGGACTCGAAAAGTCCCTTTGATTTTAGTCTTCACTTTTCAGGTTCATTATTTTTCTACTATTTTTGTTTCAAATCTGGGAACTGAGTTTCATCTACTAATCCACATATGCCGCTGTCTGTGGGCAAGAAGTAATATTGATACACATCCAAATGTAGGCCCATTAAACTGAATAGGCGTTGAAGGTTCTTCTATCAAAGAACCGAGATCAGCAAGGAAAATTTTTAACACACTCTGGGCTATGGAGAGCGGTGCCCCTTGCATCTGCTGCCAAGTGTAGAGTACAAGATGAACTGCCCTGCCTCAGCCTCTCCTTTGAGTGCAAGTGTCCGGACACGTACTCACATGTCACAGGATGAAAAATATCCTCCAACATTCCATTAATGTAACCACTGAGGGCACCCTTCACAAAACCAACACTGTGCCATTCACGAGAGCAACGGTAGATTTCATACTTTAGCACGTGGTGTTGGTTTTAAGTGCAGTGGCGCTTTTGAGGTACCCTTTTCAGTTCAGGTGACGAGGTTGACTTCTAACCAGCAGTTATAAAAGTAATTCTCGTTAGGGTCGTAGTTCTTAGTAGCTTGGTAATTTTCAACCTCCTGAGTTCTGCTACACAAAAAATGATGTTTAGTGTAGTATACACTAAACACAAACTCATACACTAATTCTGAACTACGCATTTAGTTAAATGATGTTTAGTGTAGCAGGACCAAACCGTACACTAAATGCCAACCAATACACTATTTGTCAATTCTAGTAAAGATTGCAACATGAAATTTTTTTTACTTGTAGACCTTCACTGTACCAATAGTAGAAGTAAAAAAAAGTTCCAAAAATCAAGAGCTACCAGAGTATCTTATCAGCAATCTTTAGAAGAGCATAAATCACTCAAAATTTTATCTGAATTGGGCATATGAGGTGTTTCATGGTATCTACATTCTCTGTAGATGTCAAAAAAACACCTCATATGCCCAATTTGGACAAAGTTTGAGTGAATTATGGCCATTTGAAAGTTGCGAATGACGAGAAGCACGGGCTAGCCACCGATATGAAATCAAAGTTTCTTATTGTAAACTAACACTAATTGTCAACCTATTCACAAATAGTATACTAGGGTAAGTACACTATTTGTACCACTACACTAAACATCATTTTTAGTGTATCGTACTTCTCTAGATGTTGATGTTGAGGAGACTATTTGATTTGATGTAAACGCCTATCACCATTAATCCTTTAACGACAAGCGACAATGTACAAAATCTGAAACGACCATCGTGGGTACATTTCAGAGGACAATGTCAAAACAATAGGTACTTTTTAGATTTGAACTTGGTCGCCTTGTCATTAAAGGGTTAAAAAGAGGACCTTACAATATTGGAATATTGTAGATGTATTGTGTTGATTTCTAAGTTTCCTATTATAGCAAAATCATTGGTGGACAATATATTGATATATTATTACTAATTTTATGCAGGTTTGGCAATAGCTGCACTGTAAGTCTATGAAATAAAAGCTCTAGCTCTGAGTGAAATATAAGCTATAGTTGCTACCTTTAGAGCATCTCCACCGGTTCTTAAGATCGGTGGAGGAGCGGTGTTTTGTCCGGTGGAGAGCCTCACCGCTCATCAAAATCCATCGGGGTCTCTTCCAAACGGGCCTTTGGCTTTGCCTCTAAACAGTTTGTTGTCAGATAGGCAGTGGCCCCGGAGGTCCTCTTCCGAAGCAATCCATTGGTCATCGAAGTATTGTTGACGCACTGCCAACAAGAAGTTTCGTTGATGCCAAGTTCCGTTGAAATTGGAAGTGGAGGAAGTTGAAGAACCGGTGGGACTCACTGCGGACCAGCTCCCACCTAAGGTAAAGGCACACAATTCCGGTTGGCCACCCAATTCCGATCAATAGAGTATGCATGGCATGGTGCATGAAAATGACAAATGCATGAAATGGTGCATGAAGTGACCCAAAATCGATAACTCAAAATTTGAAAACACTAGTCATTATTAGCATTGGGTCATGACAGTGTACAATTTTGGGTTGCTCCACCTCAATTGAGCTCTCATTGGTCTCATTGAACCGAAAGTCGAACAAGGCCGATTGGCATTGGATACCCTCCATGAGTTGGTTATCCTTGGCATGTCTTCTTTCTTTTACTCACTCTCACTTTTTGGCATTGGGCAAAGAAGGGCACCAAATCTCATCTACTCTAGAGTTTGATGATGGAATCCGGTGGTTTTTGGGCTTTTAAATTCCATAACAATTCCAAATCTTTGTGATTAAAATTTGAAAAAATAGTTGTTGAGTTTCATTCCTAATTCTGCATCTTTCTACACATATGTTTTTGACATACAATGTCATTTGAGTCCCCAACTGCCTTAAGTGATCGGAATTGGGTGCCTCGACCTTACCTCAAAGAGCTCCACCGGTCTTGAGAACCGGTGGAGATGCGTTTAGCAAGTGGTGGTTTAATATTGTGTCGCACCGCTATCGAGTATGCGCCAGTGATTGCTTGGACAGCTTGAGCCAGGTCAGATAGTCTTCCAGCTTGACCACATTCAGATCACGTCAGAGATGGACGCGCAAGAAAATCTGACGGGAAACTATCTGGTTCAACAAATATGAACTGTTCCGTCAACGTGCAACTTGCATTACGAGTTTGGGGCAGGTTCAAAACCACCACCGCCTTTGGAGCCTGGCTGGCGTCATAAAAAAATCTCACAACTTGCAGCTTCTATTTGTATAAACCGGAATCACGTACAAAATGTCAAAATAAGTCTATTTCTAGCCCCGGGCATGTGCATACGTCGCAGCTTTTCCGATCGAGTAGGAGCAGAGACCAAACAGAATTGATGGAGACTCGGTTGCACGTTCCTGCAGCCTCACATGGGGCTCGCAAGACAGTCAATTAAATGCGATATTACCGTGTGCTGAGCCAATTGTCACGCACACACGCTGTCGTCAACAGATGCATCGAAATTTTAATGCGGCGCATACTGGGGCCTTGAACTACAAGATGGCTTCATGTCAACTCAAATTTGGACTCTTGTACCTTCAGCGGTGATCAGAATCTCGGTCACAAAAGTTTTAAAAAGTAGCTGTGTAATGGCTGCACGCACCTCCATAAGTTTGCAACGTGACTGTTGCACCGCATCGCTGAGATTGTGACGATAATTACCTCAGTGGAAGTAGTACCGCTTCTCATCGGCTGACAAGTTATTGAATCCTTCTTGCGCCACGCGCGTCCACCATTTCTGATGCAATCGGTCTTTGGCTCACAATAAATATCCTAAGCCCTTTGACGTACAGAAGTAAATTTAGATGGAGTGGGGATGAAGCAATGGTTCTCAAAGATATAATATTTATCAAATTTCCACACAATTATAGAGATACAAGTGTGAGCAGAGAATCAGCTTAGAGCCGCAACTAACCAGACTAGTATGTACACAGTGCTAAATTCTCGAAGCAGCTCCATCACTTCGCCCATATGACTTGTTTGTACACTGAAATGTACAGCGATTGATCATTGAATGGATTAGATCTCAACATAAATTACACTGAAGTAGTCTCGAGATGAGTTTTTGGCGCTCCTGTGACGAAGTTTTCTGCTTGCGCGGGACCCTCACGACCACCAGCTTCCCTTCCGATTCTCTGATAGTGATGCGCTCGTAGTCACAGCAATCGTCCGAATTAACGAAGACCATCCTCTCGGCGTTGCTCTTGTCCTCCAGCATGAACTCTTGGTAGGTCCAATCCATGCACAGCTGCATCGCGTACTCGCCGCCTCTCTTCACGCTGGTTAGACGGCGGAAACAGTTTCGGTTGGCCACTTTCATCGTCAGCGGCTGGTCCGTTGCGTTCACTATCGTAGTTGTCAGCTTCGTCGCCATGGCGTTCACATCAGCACCGAAATTGAAGCTCGGGGGAGACAAGTTAACCTGAAACAATAAAAAATGAAGGCAATGGAAAGATCAACCTTAGTGCGAAAGTATTAAATTAGCCTCAGCTGTCACACCGAGCCTTCATATACAACGGTGCGGTGGGGAATCACTGCTGATACCTAGGCGATACTGGTCTGATACCAGTGTGATGTTTGGGTGTTACTGCGGTGGTCATGAGCATAAAGTCAACGTTTGAAACTTGTGAAGAGTGCTCAATATCAGCGAGAAGTGGAGGCAAGGAGTATTGAATTGCACGTCATGTTGTACAGGCTGGATGAATTAGTCGGCAGACAGACAGATTGTCACTCGGCGTGGCCTGCACTGCAAGCTTTGTTAACCCTTAAACGCCGAAGCAGCCAGAAATTGGCTTCTCGGATGACATTGTTGGATGATAATCAACGTAAACAACTGTTTTTCATCCATTCTTAATATAAAGGAGAGTTTCTTGTATGTTCAAGCATCAGATGGTGATGAAAGTGGCCTCATTGAGGTAATCATGTTTTATCTAAGAAAGAAAATGCTTGTGACACGGATCTCAATACAGTGAAATAGGGAAACTTCTAGCTTTAGCTCTAGATCTGAATTCAAGCCATCAAAATGATATTTTTGAATTTGAGTCCAACTAGTGAAATGAAGCTAATGATGCCTAGTTTCCATACCATTTTGAAAATTAAAAAGATATGTAAAATTGAATAAGTAATTGCAATTTGAACTTGGACCTTTATTCATGGTTCTAATTTTAGCCGAACACGGAACTTTCATTTACACCACAAGTTTTGGCAGTATAATGTCCACGTTTGGAGAAATTTTCAGAATTTTTTAGCATTATTTGTAGTTAACATGAATTTTCTTCACTTTTTCTTCAGAAAATCACAATAAATTCAAATTTCCACAAAATAATTTGTAATTTTTGTAACATAATTGAGACATATGATCTCATCTCTGAATTTTTTTTTAAAAAAATTCTACTTATATTTGATGAGAAACTAGAGCATACAACTGATTGAAAATTTAGATTGATGCCATGGTCATAGGCTCCGTCGTTTAAGGATTAAACCTTAAAGGACAGAGCTATGACCGTGGCATCAATCCTGATTTTCATTCTGATATGTGCTCTAATTCTTCATCAAATATAAGCGGAAATATTTTTATTTCATTTTGAGAGATGACACCACATGATTTGTTCATGTCACAAAACAACACAAGATTTTTTTGTGAAAATTCAAATTATTGTGATTTTCTGAAGAAAAATTGAAGAATATTCATATCATATACAAATTTTGCGTAAAAATATGATCATTTCACTAATAGTGTATATTATTGTGCTGAAACTTGTGGTGTTGATGAAACTTCCATGTTCAGCTAAAATTAGAAAATTGGTCACCCATGGTAATAGGCCCAAAGTTCAAATTGCAATAACTTACTCAATTTTATGTATTTTTCAAATTTTCAAACTGGATTGGAAACAGGATTTGATAAACTTCATTTCATTAGTTGGACTCAGTTTCAAAAAATATTATTTTAATGACTCATATTCAGATTTAGAGCTAAAAGCTAGAAGTTTCTAAAATACACTAGGTTGAGTTCCATGTCACAAACATTTTCTTGTTTAGAGAAAAAGATACACACTCTATGAAGAGTATCTACAGTGCGTGTGGTACATGCACTCATTGACAACACCTTCACAAAAATTTGGATGAAAGTAATGTTTTATCATCATGTGGGAGCATTTTACATTCTTTCATCAACGAGATTTTGGTCGCCCCGACGTTAAAGGATTAACAACAAAGGAATGAGAATGTGGTTGATGAGACCAATTTTCGGGGAGCCACGGCTAATTGAACCCTTGGATTGATTTGCACTTGTCGAAGTGGTTGTGTGCTATGCTTTCCTCTGTCTAACCCATCTTTCTAACCTCCAATCGGTTGAGGCAATAATGAACTACAATGATTTCTGCGAGAAAAGTGAATAGTGAAATGTACTTACTGTATAGATTCTGTCGTGGAGAATCTATAAATCTATATAAATTTTCAACGGCGTCCTTGGCCTCATTGTAAAGGGTTAATCAAGAGTACCAATCAGAGACTCACCACCATTCTCATTAGTTTTTAATTATCAAGACTTAATCGTTGCTTTGTAGCTGATTTATTCTTGGGATTCCGGCCGAGATGTGGTGTAAACATCATCAGCCGCATGACTCCTCATGTCAACATGAATCACAATGTGAAATTCAATTATCACTATAATTATGGTCATTTTAATCAATGGGCAATGTATTAGTTTTGTAATGTTGATGCATTCAAGGTTGCCTCCAACATGGCATTCACGTTGTTGTGAGTCGTGATTGACAAGATCTTTAATTTATGTGAGTCGAACAATCCTCAAGCAACAGATTGATTGTTCTCACCTAGGGCGATTTGCTCACTAAAGTTGGTACAAAATGTTTACACTGCCGCACAACTGTAGGTACCTTGAAGCAAGCTGGAGCAAAGAAGTAATTGACTGATCATCTACTAGTCTACCAATGTGTATATCCACCCTTAACTGCAAGAAGATCAACTACCCTTTCTTGCATCGTACAATTGAACTTTTGTACAAATTCTACTCTAATATAACCATACTAAACTCATTGGAGTTTCTCCGAAGGTCATCTTTACTTGTTGGAAATGCATTAGACAACCTTAAGCATCTATCTACTTCATTCCATAAGTGTTGGATAGGATTTAGATTTAGTGATTGTGGTAGATTATCCATTACAAGAAACTCTTGCTGCCTAAACCATTGTTGCATATGACCCGATGTGTGTTTTGGGTCATTGTCATGCTCAAAGATCACATATAACATGCAATTGAGCAATCATGTATTTAGCCAAGTGCATTGATTTTGCGATCAAAAACGGCAAATTTTTGCTCAAAACTCTAAAAAAAATAAAATAAATGGTAAGATTTTAGTATCTATTTTGTAGTAAATTTACATGTCTCTTGTATTCAGCATTGGCATCTTCATGTGCATAGAAGTGACATATTTTCTCTATTTTAGTTTAAAAAAGACGCCTTGAATGTTGTCATACATTATCAAGCAAGTGAATTTGCCAAACAAAACTTACGTAGTTTTTATTTAAGATGAATAAAAAGGCCATATGTACAACACATTTGAATTTTTTTTCTGTTTGAGGAATAAATTATGGATGCATCTATTTAAATTTAAACCATGTAATTGCAAGGACTTTATAGGATTGCCACACCGTTCCCTGAACATACTGTAGACTAGACTAGTTCAAGTTTCTACACTGACTGAAAATTCACATGCAATCATTGATTGGCTCACACTTGCTTGAACTAAATATGCAATCAAAACTTGACATGTATGTGTTTGATATAAATAAGTGTAGGTGGTCCACATCAATAATGAATCCACACTACACAAAGTAAACGGTATAGTATGGCTAGAGCTATCTAGCTTGTATAGTATCCGGCAACAAAGATATAGACAACCCTAATAAGGCAAAAAATAGGGTGAACTTCATGTGAATGCCAAAAATTATTGTCGTACACAAACACATTGTGCAAAGATAACATCGTGCCAATAGGTGAGAGAGCACAATTAGAGACATACTCGGAGCAATGGTGACTAAACTATCACCATTGCCTCCGTAAACAACAAAAACAATAGTTCTAAAAAGAAAATATGAACCACTCAGCAACCTAGGCTAGGGAAAGAGAAATAAATACCCAGACCACAACATTTAGTAATTGATCTACAAGGACCTTTTTATTAATAAACAAGTACAAAACGCTTGTAACTACATGATAGTCAAGTCCATGCTACTCTTGAAGAGTTGAAGCATGATCACGATAAGGTTGTGGTATGCAACACCCTCACCTCATCACGTGGGAGACTCAACTTGGGAAAGATGGATCTCCCTCAATCACACATGTGGAGGTAATATGGGCTTCAAGTCCCAAAATGAGGTATCAAAAGACACCACGATTGATCTAGCCATCACAATAGCCTTAATCCTAATCACCAATTAGGGCTAAGTTGCACGCCTTCCGGTAATTCCACAATTCCCTAGGTGGTTTCTAACCGCAAACCACCTGCACAAACACCTCCGTGCGCCAATCCTCACAACTATCGTGCACAAACACATCATGCAAAGATAACATCGTGCCAATAAGTGTGAGCACACAATTAGAGACAAACTCGGAGCAATGGCAATTAAACTATCACCGTTACCTCCGTAAACAGCGAAAACAATAGTTCGTAAGAAACTATCAACCACTCAGCAACCTAGGTTAGGAAAAAAAAATACCCAAACTACAACATTTAGTAATTGGTCTACAAGGACCTCTTTACACGTCTCCTTCGTCCGTCCTGAAGCCCCTTTCATACCGGTGTCGTGGAGAAAAAATTTGCCTTGGGAAAACACTGGATTCTTGGCTGCTACCAATTTCAGTCAAAAGAGAAGGAAGACGCCACAAATATGAATTCCATCAATATACAATGATGACCAAAGTCTTGATCTACATAAAAAAATGTAATCTTTGGTTCATCTTGACAAACCCTTGCAAGTAGCCAAACGTATAGTTCTATAAACATGGGGCAACAGAACCTCTTTCCACTAAATCGGGCTATTCTACTTCAAAAATACCTATATAAACATATGCAATAGCTTTTTAGAAAGCTAATACAGTGAGGTTTGTATATCCAAAGTTTCAACACAAAAAGATTTTTACAACTATTTCTATCAAGAGTCAAAGTTACTGCTCTAAATTGTTAAAGGCAGCCGACCTCTTCCCATTTAAACTAGCATAACTCTTGAAATATAACTTAAAAATAAACATGTAATATCTTTTTGAAAAGCTAACAACAAGACTAACAAGTATAAAAATTCTCAATGCTACTGACTCTATATACAATGAACTATAGTTGCTCAAAGTCGCTGCTTAACACTTGTGGAATAAAACCCGCTCCTCCGAGAACACTCCTTCAATAGATCAAGTGCCACGACTCCATAACAACTCGGATTTGAGCTTGTGATAGCTCATTAAAAAGCTAATACAATCATGTATATACATACAAAGTTTCACTATCTCACTCTTTGCATACAAGTTTCTACATGGAATCAAAGTTACTGCTCTCGAAAATTCATGGCAGCAGTACGCTTTTTTTTTCAAATCCACACCACAGCTTCTACATAACTCCGATTGGAGTGTGTGATAGCTTGTTGAAAAGCTATTAACAAGTTCTACAACAACTCGGAAATTGACATCAAAACTCACAAAACTCTACCTGTCACACTAGAAAATCCGAGCGTTTTTTATACTAAATGGAGGAGGCTTTGGCCGCGGGAGGAGGGAAGGAAAGTCAAGGGCCTAAATCAGCCCATGCCTCTTTAGCCTTCCTTTTGACTCGCCCTTGGACACCAAAGTCTATTTACCTTCTAATCTTATCCATATCTTACCACATAAACCTAGCTTGACTTTTATTTCCTAACCTATAACTCTACTACAAGTTGGCACTATATTTCTCCCCCTAAACTAACCTCCAAACTTAACATTTGTCATTTCTACTACAAACTATGATACCATAGCACTTTAATTATGTTTTTTGATCTTAGAAGAGTTAGAGAATGGCTTAAATATCATTAGAGCCCACGTACTCCCATCGACCGCGGCTTCGTTCGGCTGGCTAAGCATTTCGTTGTACCTCGCCGGTCCGGATTCGATTCCTTGATTTCTCAGAGCGGTTGGCGCTCGCGTGGTCAAGGGACTGCAGGAATCAGCAGGAAAACCAGCTGGTGGATGCTTTTTAAGCCCTGAACTAATGACAAGATGCAGTAAAGATCCTCTAAGATAAGCTTTTGGCCTAGTAAGGTAATTGAGGAAAAAATCGCTTATTCTCCACAATTACCTTAACCAGCTAAATTCCCCATTTTTCTTTTCAATCTTATTTTTTTATATGATGAACTATATCGCATCACGACATCCTCCCCCTCCAAACCTGGACATCCTTCGTGATGTGCCAAGTCAGTCCATTTCTGATGTATCTTCCATGTTTTGTCTTCTTCCTCAATGTATGAATCATCGTCTTGTTGAAGACTTAGGCTTGAATCATCTCCTAATATGTCCTCAAGGCAATATCTGCCATATCTTCTCTTGAATGCCTTGATTCTCTTGCAAGCCACTGGAATTCTCAATAGCGTTCTATCTAACTCACGAAGTATGTAAGTAGTATTATCATGTACTTCCACCACAACATATGGTCCAAACCATCTACGTGCAAACTTTCTGAGAGTACTATGTTGATGCTCCAAAGTGCTATCAAACACTAATATCCAATCCCCAACTCGAATCTGGTTTGTCCTCAATCGATGAGTTTTATAAAATCTGACTTTGTTCTTCAACCGCACTATCTTCATCCTTTCAAAGGCCACGTTGTAGTCTTCAGGCAGTCTTTCTAATTGCTTTATGCGGAGTTCTAATAATCTTTCTGTGCTAACTCCATATTCTCAATCCAAAAACACCCAAGTAGGCAATGAATCTTCTGCAGGCAATATCGGTTTTGGTTCCATCATAAGCTCAATTGGCATATAGCAAGTGACAGTACTATGTGTAGTCCTGTCTGCCCACAATGCAAATGGTAGAAGTCTTGGCCAATGCTTTAGTTTTCATTTACAGGCTTTGACAAGTGCGTTAATGATTGGAGGATGTCCTCGTTCACTCTTGCCATTAGCTTCAGGGTTACAAACAGTAGTCAGCCTCAACTTCACGCCATACTTTTGAAAAAAACTTCTGACTTCGGCTGCATTTAATTCTCCACGATCTGCTCTCATTCTGCCAACACTACCATATCTGCTGAAAATATCTTCTAGGATGAACCTACAGATTCGTTCGGTAGACTTAGTTCTTAAGGCTCTACCTTCTACAAAGTTTGAAAGCTCTTCTCTTGCCAAAACAAGGTACTTCATACTCCACAAACTTGATGGCATCGCGACTAAGTCAATTACTCATTGAAAATGTATGGCAAGTGGGTAGGTTGGATTCAACTCATCTCTGTATCTAATTTTTGATTGGAGCTGACAATCAATGCATGAAGCTACAAATTCTTCCACATCCTTGTACAAACCCTTCCACCAATACCGCTCTCTGATTTTGTTGTAAGTGGCCCAAATCCCTCTGTGTCCTACCCAAAGTGTGTCATGAAATTCTTTAAGGACTTGGTTTTTTATATCAGTATCACCAACCACTCTTAACGGCACCTTGTCTTTTCTTTTAGGCCTCTTCCATAACAGTCCATCTCTCAAAAGATAACCATAAGACTGATGTCTAATATTTTTAAATGTCTTGTCTGATCAGTCTCTTTGTTTCTTCAAAGTGCTGAGATATAAGTCAATATCCTTCAGTCTTCCTTCAAATAGATCTATATTGAAAGGTGAATCACCATCACTTGAGTCCAACCCATCAAGTGTCATAATATAACCATAATCTCTTTCCTCTTAGTCGTCTCCAATTTCTTGTGCCACCATCTCTTCCTCCCACATAAATTTGGCTCTTGATAACATATCGGCCACTAAATTCATCTTGCCAGTAATATGTGTTAACACAAGATTAAGTGATCTGATATATGCTATCCATCTCAGCATTACAATATCTGGAGTAGTGCAATTAGCCACCATACCGAATAATGGTAAACAATCAGTCTCAAGCACAACATCAGCACCAATTAAATAGTTTCTTTCTGCCTTCAATGTTGTAAGTGCTCCTAAAAGTTCTCTCTTCGCTTGTGGATACGCTCTTTGACGTTTAGTGAGAATTCTTACTCCAAATCTTATGGCATACCTTCGTTCTTCTGCATCATCTTAACCAACAGTCCAACCTGTAGCAATTAGATTGGTATCAACAGTTATAATGACTAGTCTACCACAATTGTAATCCACTTGCTTCAAAACTGGTGGAGACATTAAAGTTTCCTTCAAGCCTTCCATGGATATCTCTTGTTTTTGCCCCCACTTGAATTTAATCTCTTTCCTCAAAAGCTTGTACAATGGATCAGCAAGATGAGCTAAAAGTGGAACCCATATTTGGTAGAAGACACAAGCCCCTAAAAACCTCCTTACTTTAGTGATGCTACCACATGGCTTCATCCTAGAGATAGCATCTATTTTCTCGCGGTTAGGTTTTCTGCCGTATACTCCACACAAGTGTCCAACCACAATAATCTCATCAACACCAAACTTGGACTTCTCCATAGACAATGTCAAGTCCACCTCTCCAAGTCTGTTTAAGATCATTTCCACATCTCTTATGTGGTTCTTAACAAATACTCTGCAACCATCGTCATCCGTAGTCAAGTCCTTGATTTCTTCTTTGCAGCCTTTAATGGGAATATCATCTACAAAAGGTATAGTTTTCTCAGGCACAAAATCCTTGAGGATCTGGTTCATCGCGTTTTGCATATGCGCCACCGAATTAGTGGCTCCCTGGGGCAATGTACACATTCTAACAAGTCCTAATGGAGTCTTCATGGTAGTCAGATCTCTGCTTTCGTTCACAAGTTGGAACTGATCATAACCATAATATAAGTCTCCAATGGAATAGATGGCATGCCCTATAAATGCTTCAGCAACCTCATCCACAATTGGCCCTGACCCTTTGTTTTTAATAGTAACCTTATTGGTTGGCTGCATATCTTGTATAAATCTAAGTGCACCAAACTTCTTTGGCACTATAAACCAACGGTTGGAGTATAGAGCCATTGAAGGCTCAAGTATTCCCATCTGCATCTTATCTTTTAACAAATTCACCAAGTTATGAAGTAATGCTCTTGGCACCGGTATAGGCTTTAAGTCCCACGGCACATGAGAAACTGTAAAAATCACCTTGGTACAACCACACTAGGGTGAACACATCCAATTTCTTCTGGTGAGGAGGAAATTGATTTTCCATGTTTAGAGAGCATATTTTGGAACATTTTTTTTTCTTGTCCATTTAAGAAATTATCCCCTCCAATATTTAGTCCAGCCAATGACTTCTCAGTAAACTTGTGCCCAATTTTCCTTGTCTCCCTAAGCCCTGGCTCCTTCTCAGCTTGCTTGATATGCTCATCAGTGTCTGGTGGCAATTGAGTTGCCACCGGCCTCACTTTCTTTGCCACAGTCTTGTATTTGGTATTAACCTTAGCCTCAAGATGAGAAACATAACTTCCGATAGATTCCATGGTTGTTGTTGTTTCCAGTACTTCATCATAAAGTTTCCTTGAATTAATCTCGATTATAACATCTCTTGGTCCCGAGCTTTGGTCTAAAACTCCTTCTAAAACCCTCACTATATCGTCTGAAAAACCTTCATCTTCTATAATTCCTGTAATACACTCATCACTCAATACCACACCCACTCTTTTTAATTTTTTTTCAGTCTTTCTATTTGTTCTCTTATATACACGGTCCAACTCTGTAATCTCTGTAAAGCTGACCAAATCATCATTTGCTAAAATTAAAAGTCCACAACTACCATTTTTTAGACTGGGGAATGCAGTATTCGATGATCCGTTAGCACCCGTGGATCCCCAGTCTCCACGCGTGCAATCTAGAAATCCTGAAAGTCTTCGTTGCCACGGTCATAACCCATAGATTCATCTCTAAGTTGATCCCTATGTCTCTCATTGTTTGATTTCACGGTGAGAAACTATACAAGTTGCATCCCATCTAAACTACGAATCTTTGCATAGTGTGAGCCATCATCCAAAACCTTGGTCTCCATCCTTGTTGCTGTAATACATGGCTGACCAAGAATAATAGGATAAGACCCATAGTTTTGAACAAAGTAGTTTTGTTCGACCTCAACATTTCCAATCTTGGTCGTGACCGCTGGACATGCTCCATACAACTTGCCTTTCTTATTGTTTGCTGTCCGCATCACCCATCCATGATTAATATGAATAGGCCATTTTTCCTTTTCATATAGCTTCCTGGATATGATATTAATTTCTGAACCATGGTCCATGAGGGCTAAAAAAGTCTCATCCAAGTCTCCAAATTTAACACGTGTCTCTGTGGTGGTTCTTGCCGAAAATGGATGAGTAAAAGCTGTCATTGCTTCACTTCCACGCATCACTTGAGACTTGTTGTACAAGCAACAAGAAACATTGGCTTCTATAAAAGCCTCTTCTCCATTGGCTTGTTGTAGTGTCTTGTCCTCCACATGTGCTCTGTCCTTCTCTCCAACCACCCTCTCTTCTTGGTTCTTGTTGAAATTTGTTTCAACCATATTCTTGACTCCACATCTGCAAGCAAACATCTTCAAAACCTCATCCTCCATTTCTCCATTCAATAGCTCTTCAATCTCTTCATCATCTTCATCAGTCTTTATAAAGACACACTCTGCCTTCTTGTCTCGGCTTTCTGTATCCACACGGTCATACATCAAAACAAATACTTGGCCAATTTCTTTCTCCTCATCTTCTGTCATATGAGTGTCCAATGCTCTGGTCATCACTGTTTCGACAGTGATCTGTCTCTTCCTCTTGATGACATCAATGATGAGCTCATGAAAGTCCTTTTTGGCTATGCCAAGGGCTTCTATGAGCCGCAAAAACGGCCCACGGTGACGAATGGACCACGCGTCGTGTGCGTTAAAGTTAACAAGTAGTAGGAACGGGTTATCCCATTGATTAGCTCATGATTTTTGATCAAGATGGTTAAATAGCCTTTCCATGCGCTAATTCTTTAAATAGGAGCCACGTTATGGCAACCATGAATTTTATGAAGTTAACAAAAAAAATAAAATAGAAAGAATAAAATAAAGAAAAGGTGAGGAAAACAAAAAACAATAGAAAGGAAGTAGAAATGGAAGTGGGGAGAAGAATTTACCTCCTACCAAGTCGGGGACCGCAATTGGCCACGGTGAGGAAACCACGGAAAAAATTAGAAGAAGAAGAAGAATGATGGTGAGGTGAAGGAAAAAAGAATGAGGTTTTAAAGCCCATTAAAAAATAGTAAAAAAGTGTCAAAGTGGCTTGGGTAAAAACCCTCACCAATCACTAGGTAAATTAGTCTTTATCCCAAGCAAGGGAAATTCAAGTTAGGTGGAAGTAGTTAGATTTAGCATCCTTGAAATTAGACAGAGAGTTCACTTATTGGTGATCATGCACACACTATGTGGCATAAGTTAAAGTAGGAGATTTAAGTATTTCTTGGTTAGTGGAACACCCACTTTTATTAATGCAAGGGTGGCACGGAGTTAAGTAGTCATAGGTTAATGATTTTTAATGAAGAAGGTCATTTATGGAAGAAGGAAAAGGCGACAGGGAACCACCTTGGGAACGCAAGGGGAACAAAAGGTTAGGGGGTTATCCCCTGGAGAGAGGCTCATTCGTGCAAGGACAATGAGTGAGCAGACTGAGGGAATGTAGGAGAGTGGACTGGAGAGGAACCGGAAGCCCCGGCCGTAGGACTGAATTTTTTGATAGCAATAGCAAGCAGAAGAGGAAGAACACGGAGATCACGACCGAGAGGAAGAACACGATCATCACGAACAGGGCGAACAGAAGAGGAAGAACACGATCATCACGAACAAGGTGAGCAGAAGAGGAAGAACACGATCATCACGAACAGGACGAGCAGAAGAGGAAGAACACAGAGATCACGATCGAGAGGAAGAACACGATCATTACGAACAGGGCAAGCAGAAGAGGAAAAACGAGAAGATTACGACCAAGGGCAGAGGGTGAATTGAGCGGAATCAGGGAGCCTCTCTCCTCCCTCAGACTAGTTCATCATTTCCTTGTGCATATAATTGAAAGGAACCCTAAATTTGCTATCTACAACCGTCACGCGGACGCGCTGTCCAATTTTTTTCTAGAACTAGGGTTTTTTCCATCAACCTAAGGGAACAAACCGGTTTTAAACACATACAAGAAGTTAACGCGACTCGAGGTACATGTATGGTAGGGTGTTTGAAGAGGATTTCTTGTGTGAATGTGCATGACGTGCACGTGATGTATGGTGCATGGTGTTGAATAAACGTATAATTTGAATGTTGCATTGCTGGTCGCTGGACTGTGAGTCCAAGGTTAAGTTGGAGGGATAATTGAATGCTGCCATTGCGTTAAGCACAAAAAAACAATAAGGATACAAAAAATAAACATAAAAAACGGAGTTGTAACCAAAGAGATAATGGGGATATAAATTCTGGATAAAAAAATGAAACCTGTCTGCTGGCCGCTGCTGTCAGGGTCGCACCTTGGTATGGAGTTGGTCTTTGAGGGTCTAATCAAGTCCATAAGGCTAAGCTGAACCCATCTAAGCTTTAAAATGTCGAAAACGGAGTCCTAGGCAAAACTTAGGTGTGTTTGAAGTTTGGAATCAACTTAAGGCTGAATTCAGTCATCACCACCCCTTGGTCCACCAAAACATCAAGTAACCACAATCTAACCATTATGATCCGATTGTAGCATGTATGGTTAGTTCCAATGATGATTGCACACGGGGTTGTATCCCGATTTTAGGAGCTTGTGTTTAAGATAAGCCACCCGTGAGGGGCGGTTTATTTGGCTCACAGCTTCCCTCACAGTAAATTCAATCTTGGCATCCAAAATCCTCTCTTTTAGAATACCTTTCAGATCGATAGAGGTCTCAATATCAGATTGAAGTCTATAAGTCGGTGCTTTGCCCTTTCCTTTTACTCCATCTTCTTTCGTTTTCTTCTCACCACTCATTCTTTCACTCCACTTCTCCTTCGGAAGTGGTGCATATCTCGGATGAGAGGTAGAAGGTCGTCCTTCTTGCCTTTGTCGTGTTTGACCTGCTGGCCCTTGATTATCAACATTCTCCTTTCCAACATGTGTCTTCTTCTTGCTAGCAGGTTCTTCAATTTTTTCTTCCGTATTTCTACTTCTCTTCACTTCTACAAACACATCCTGAGGCTCTTTCTCTCCATTCTCACTTTCCAAGTAGGCTTTGATGGTATTGGAGTCCACATGATCATCCCAACTTGTTAGACTTCTGATAATTTAAGCCCCCTTGATCATAACTTCTCGATTGGCGTTTGATAATGCTTCCATCCCATTCTGTACTGTTTGAACATTATAAGTTTCAGCATCTCTGAGATGAATAGAGCTAGTCCTATCTAGCTTATCATCCACCAATTTCTTCATCCCTCCTTTACCAAAGTTTGTGGCCAGTGGAACACCTGATGCAGCATCTCTGATCATCCCTTCTCTAAAAATGATGATACCGCCTTTAAGCCATCTGCAAAAAACTTACAATCTCCATGTTTGTGACTCGGGTCATCACAATAGATACATCACACAACGAATCCTCTTGAGCCATGAGCAGGGCGGGAATCGTTCGTCATACGGCCCTTTTTTAGAGCACTCATCTCCACCTTCAGTTCCTTAAGGCCTTTCACAAGATCTTCAAGAGTGTCATTATCAAGGATTTTGCCTCTAGAAGAACTTGATGGCGTTGAAGATGCCGAAGATGTTGGAGTCTTGGAAAACAATATCGATGGTGCATCACCCCTCGATATAACTCCACGAGCCTTTACATGTTGCTGCTTGGCAATAAGGCTCAGTAACTCCTCCAATCTCCTCCAGTCAGGATCAAAACCTCCCTCAATTGTCACATCTTGAAAAATAAGGAGTCTATCTTCCGATACATCATCTGCGGCTTGGAGAAACAACTCAGTCTTCCTTGTATCAAGAAGCTGCTTCTCAGACAGTGGAAGTTGACCGTACTTCTTCTCAAACTCTCTCAAGAGTTCGTTTGGCCCTATGGTCTTTCGAGGCTGCATTTCCACCCATTCTAAGAATATCCTTTTAGACATTCGCTGAGAATCTTCATCAAAATATTCTTCCTTCAATCTCTCAGCAAACCTTGCCCATATATTTACATTCATTGCACCATGGAGCTCTCTTACCCTCTCTCGAATCTCAGGCACAACCGCAAGATCAAACGTCTCAATCATTCGTGCCTCAGGCACCTCATAAATCTCCATCTCACAAGTGTATGCCCTCAAAATCCCCGTCATACTCTAGCCATCAAATCTTCCAATCTTACTGGTGACATCCTTCAATGCTTTCGTGGCTCTTTGTCCTACCATATTAGTAGCCTGTTGGCCCATAAACATTTGCATGGCCCGAACAAAGTCCGCCGTAAAACTAACACCACCACCAATATTTCCGACACCACCTCCAGAGAATGATCCACCCTCAGGATCTCCCATCTTGTCTTGACCAAATATGTAGCCCCAAAGCGCTCTCAGTGGAAGCACCAAATGTCGTGGAAAGAGAATTTGCCTTGGAAAAACACTGGATTCTTGGCTGCTACCAATTTCAGTCAAAAGAGAAGGAAGACGCCACAAATATGAATTCCATCAATGTACAATGATGACCAAAGTCTTGATCTACATAAAAAAATGTAATCTTTGGTTCATCTTGACAAACCCTTGCAAGTAGCCAAACGTATAGTTCTATAAACATGGGGCAACAGAACCTCTTTCCACTAAATCGGGCTATTCTACTTCAAAAATACCTATATAAACATATGCAATAGCTTTTTAGAAAGCTAATACAGTGAGGTTTGTATATCCAAAGTTTCAACACAAAAAGATTTTTACAACTATTTCTATCAAGAGTCAAAGTTACTGCTCTAAATTGTTAAAGGCAGCCGACCTCTTCCCATTTAAACTAGCATAACTCTTGAAATATAACTTAAAAATAAACATGTAATATCTTTTTGAAAAGCTAACAACAAGACTAACAAGTATAAAAATTCTCAATGCTACTGACTCTATATACAATGAACTATAGTTGCTCAAAGTCGCTGCTTAACACTTGTGGAATAAAACCCGCTCCTCCGAGAACACTCCTTCAATAGATCAAGTGCCACGACTCCATAACAACTCGGATTTGAGCTTGTGATAGCTCATTAAAAAGCCAATACAATCATGTATACACATATAAAGTTTCACTATCTCACTCTTTGCATACAAGTTTCTACATGGAATCAAAGTTACTGCTCTCGAAAATTCATGGCAGCAGTACGCTTTTTTTTTCAAATCCATACCACAGCTTCTACATAACTCCGATTGGAGTGTGTGATAGCTTGTTGAAAAGCTATTAACAAGTTCTACAACAACTTGGAAATTGACATCAAAACTCACAAAACTCTACCTGTCACACTAGAAAATCCGAGCGTTTTTTATACTAAATGGAGGAGGCTTTGGCCGAGGGAGGAGGGAAGGAAAGTCAAGGGCCTAAATCAGCCCATGCCTCTTTAGCCTTCCTTTTGACTCGCCCTTGGACACCAAAGTCTATTTACCTTCAAATCTTATCCACTATTACCTTAACCAGCTAAATTCTCCATTTTTCTTCTCAATCTTATTTTTTTATATGATGAACTGTATCGCATCACGACACCGGCGAACCGCACAGTTAACATAAACTAGAGGAACGACCAATCATGAAAACCTTTCAAGTCCAGAAAAATCAAGGCGACCTATAGAAAAGACACTATCAGACCGTATAGACAATGGAAAGGCCGGATGCAATGAGAGCCCAATCGTTAATGGCCTCCAACACTTTTAATGGCTAGACCTTGTCTATGTAGACCCTCAATTTGCCAAATAATGTGGACACGACCATTGACCCACTGGTACGTCTAGAAGAGGTAGGGTTAGACATTCTAGCTGCCACCCCATAGAATACAAGTCACAAATGACCATCGTGGGTGCCCGTTTGGCACTACCAGACAACCGACATCGCAATCCAGTAGAGATGTGAGAAATACTAGGGTGTACTGTGCTATCAATGTGTGGCAAATGGCAAGGCGCGCAGTTGCGCGTGTGATCCTTCCACACCTTACGATCACGGCCCTCCAACAATAATACTCTTGAATTCTTCACCTTACAAACTCGCAAGATCATCTGTCCCGCCGTCACATCCAAGGTGGTGGATGTTGCTTGGTACAAATACACAGTTTCCAGGAGTAAATTGTCGCACTTGTGGTCGGTAGCCTCCTCCCCATATCATAACATAGCGCAACGTATTCTGTTGTTGACCAATGGAGAGATTCTCCAATGCCATAGGCATCACCCACTTGAATAATTCCGCACGTTGCTCACATACTTGAGCCCACGTGTATGGATTGTCCATGTTAGTCAACACGTTGTCAGCATTTGCTTGAATGGCCTTCAATAACACTGGTTGCCTTCTAAACAACAAGAAATAAGGAGAAAAGGACGCCAAAAATACTTGCTTGATAGGTCGGTAGCCCATGGCTATCCACGGTAATTGCAAGTCTCAATCTTGATGATGTCCCATCTTCAAATTATACTTCCAAAGCCCCCTCTTGACGGTTTGCACCATGCGCTCCGCCAATCCATCCACTTTGAGGTGATCCCTCGAAGTAGTGCGGTGATCTATCATCGCTTGCTCACACAACATTTGAAATTCACCCAAGAACTCACGTCCTTGGTTTGTGAGAACTTCTACTCGAGATCCAAAGCGACTCAAAACACGATCAAGGAAAGAATAAGCGGCTTCTTTACTGAACTTGTCAGAGAAGGGTACCAATTCTATCTACTTTGTGAACTGTCCAATCATTACTATTACATACTTGTTGTGTCGAGGTGTCACTGGCAATGGACCTGCAAAATCCAAACTCCGTCTATATCCCAAGCCCATAATTGGCAATGGTTGCAACTGTGGCATTGGAGCGTTTAAAGACGCTTGCACCCAATCTTGGACTTGTGATTGCATTCCTCGCCACCAATAGTGAAGCTGGAACAAGCTATAAGTCCTCCGCACTCCAAAGTGATCAAGGTCTTCGTGCGTGTCCTTGATGAGCTTCACTCTCTCCAATGGAGTCGGCACAACCTTTCGCGTGCCATTCGGCCATATCCTCAAAAGATGAGTCGTCTCCCATATGAACCGTTTGGCTCGTTGCAAGACCCAATCTCTTTCTTTAACGGACCACGTGGGCACCACTTCTCCATTCTTGAGAAACTGCATCACATCCGTGTCTTCAAAGATGTCTTTGGCGCCCTCAGATTCTTCACCGCCGTCCTCCTCTACTGTGGCCACAGTAGCTACTCTAGTTTCATCTCCGCACATCGCCAATACACTTAGAAAGGCCGAACAATGCCATCCTGGCAACAAATCGGTCTCATCCTTCCCGTGGCCTCTAGCTACGGACGCTAGGGGACGGCCTTAGCCGTAATCTAGAATTGGATTGCGGCTAAGGCCGTCGGCATCCATATTTATCAATCCTGCTCTGTACATCACCTTAAAGTCGTATTCCATCAACATCAAGGCCCATCGCGCTAGTTTGTCTGTTAGTTTCTTAGACTCCACCAACCACTTTAAATGTTGATGATCCATAATTAACAAAAACTCATTACTATAAAGGTTAAATAAAAAATAATCAATTGTTTATATCGCGGCCAAGCATTCCCCTTCATATGAGCTATACTAAGCCTCCGTGTTGTTGTTGGACCAACTTCCGTACACGATCACGAACTCCTTCCCGTTGTCATCCATTTGCGTCATCACCGCGCCGATTGTCAACGCAATCCAGTCCGTATATAGCTGGTATGCCCTTCCTGCTATTGGCCTTCGAAGTATAGGTGTCGATGCCAAGCGGTCCTTTAGCTCTTGAATGGCCGCCTCTTACTCATCTCCCCGGATCCAAGGTTGATCATTCCTTGTTAACATGGTCAATGTCTTGGCAATAGCACTGAAAGTCTTTACAAACTTTCTATAGTAATTACACAACCCAAGAATGCACGTAGCCTACTAACATCCGTTGGTCTAGGAATAGACATTACTACTTCAATTTTACTAGCTACCACACCCAATCCACTCGGATATATCATGTGGCCTAAGTAATCAATGCGGTTGAAGTAGAATTTGCACTTACTAGAGTGCAACTTCAAACCGTGAAGCCTCAATCCAGCAAACACTTCCATCAAGTGTAGTCTATGTTGCCTTTGATTTGTGCTAAAGACAACAATGTCGTCAATGTAACATCTCACAAAATCCAAGCCCAAGAATTCTCGGTCGATAACCCTCTGGATTTTGGCAGGCACATTCTTCAATCCAAATGGTAAGAATTTCCATTAGAACAACCGGTCCTTGAATCACATCTTTGTCAATGCCCCAAAACGCGGTCTTCTCCTTGTCTTTCTCTGTGAGTCCAATCTGGTGGTATCCAAAGCGCCAGTCCAACGTACCAAATACCTTGGCGTGACCAATAGCCTCAAAGTTCTCTTACGGGATTGACATGGCATAACGATCCGACTTGGTGAATTTATTAATCCTCATGTAGTCCCCGCCCATCCTCTTCTCGGTCCAATTACTGTAGATATCTTTTTTGATGGCATAACCATCGTCGATGCATACTCACAATCCGATAAAGCCAACTCCACTGGCCCTGTAGCCACCAACTCCTCCGTACGAGTGTGTATCATCCTCTGTTCAACGTCGCTAAACTCAAACGGTTTCCAATATATTAGTGCTTTGTCCGTCAAGTTGATACGTACTACTTGCCTCTCCAATACTCCAAGATCTTCTAGACTAAAGGCAAAATAATCTAAGTACTCTTTGAGGAACTCATGTTCCTTCCTCTCAACTGCTCCATCCGCCAGGCCTACTATCGATTTCCAAGTATCATTAGTCATCGCCTCCTTCAGTTCCTTTGGAGTAGAATTCTCCATCCTTGGTTGCTATTGAATGCCGGATGGAAGAAGGTCTTCTCTCATCCCCATCATGCTTCCAAGTCCTTCCAATTAGTTTAGTCTGCCAATATCCTCCATTTGGTGAGTTGTGTGTTCTTCCATGAACATGTTCTCCAACGCTTCCTCCAAATCCTTTGTTTGGTGGGCCAATCCCCTACTTCTGCTCCAAATCCTCATTCCATGGAGAAGATCCTCAGTCTTGGGTGTCGCAAAAAGGTTCGTGGTGCCCCACATGTTCCATCGATGAGGTGCCTAGGCCCTCTCGCCCCAACCACTTCGCATGTCACCCTGACAGAGACAAATGGTTCTCCGGCTGCCCGCAGCTCATAAGACCCCATGTAACCAGTTAAACTAGAAGCCATCCGCTCTTGTTTTGCCACTAGCAACAAAACAATCCAGGTCAAATAATTTAAATCCATTGCTTGCCCAAGTAAAAACCGCCATTGTTGCTCCGAGATCTTGGATGCATTGGTAGTGCCCGTGGAAAATCCCATGGCTCTCTCCCGATCATCCGCATTGGGCTCCACCATCTCTTGAGACAAGGAATTCAAAACAAGACGAGGGCCGTTATTCTTAAAGGCATACGACCGAGCAAAACTTACCAACGTGGGCAATGCCCTATGTGGTTCTCTATTGCGGTTAACCACCGCCAAAGGTGCTTGGTCGTCATGATAAACGCACCGCGGTGCATTGTGAGGATCCAAAATATCATTCACATAGACATTTGGCCGTTTAATACGACCCACGGCGGACTGTTACAACTCTTGAGCTCCTATTTTGTTCACCACAATTGTGGGCGATGTTCTCGCGATCCCACCACAACCGCATCCAACAACACGGGCAAACTCAAAGTCTAGTGTATGCGGTCCATGCCCTCCAATGTCCTCGACCTTGAACTACTCTCTACTGGTGCATTCTCCACAATGAAACCTGGTGGTTGCTCCTCAGAGGTCTGAAGCAAACGCAATACACAGATTATATCATGAAACCGCAAAGAACGAGTATCGTTCAACCCGTTCTGATCTCCAGCCATTGACAATCGTTGACATCACCATCCCGCAATGACAGGGGTCTACACGGCCAACATGGTGAATGTCCTCTACTGAAAGCAAAGCAATATCACCAACAAGGGTGGAAAAAAAAGTCTTGATGGCACTAGTGGCTGACAAGTCCGGGAATTGGGTCCTTAATCGCCGTGAATGCCGCTTAGCGACGTGCCTTGCTGCCTCATCAACATCTACGTAGATGTAGCGTTTGACCTTGATCCCTGCTTATAGCACTGCCGCCAAGCCACTTTTAATCCCGCCAAATAACTCCAACAAGACAATACCATCCTCTCGTGTTTTCCAGTGAATGGTGGAAGTATTTAGAGGTGGTTCTAATTCTTGGTCCCCTCTAGAGCCATCTTCCACTTGTGGGAGCATGGAGTGCTGCCAAGCATCTTAGATGATTTGTTCAGCATCCTTCTGAAGCTAAGTCGTGGTCCTCCTCGCTGCTTTGATGCCAGGTTGATACATCTCCGTGTTTCCACCACTTGTGTCACCCACATGGGCATCCATCTCATTAAGTGTAGGAATAGCCATTGAGAAATTATCAAACCCCTCATGAAACCATGGTGGCCCCACATCCATAACTCCGGAGAAGGCAAACACATTTGCAAGGTTGCCAGTCAGAACTCAAACAAAACAAGCTGGCAACTAGGCCTTCCGCCCATCTTCTACTTGCCATCCTAGTCTAAACTTACGATTTCCTCCTAGAAATCCAAGGTGATTCCCATGGGGTATAGCACTGCCGAGCCCACTAAGACATCATATGACTTGGCCTCCGTGATTATAGCTTTCACCTTCATGAAACTCGCATCCTCGACATCCTCGACATCATCCTCGTTGAGTTACAACATCAACTCCGATTTTACGATGCCCGTAGCATGGTCCGTATCCTCCATAGACGTGCTAATTGTCCATGAACACTTCTCCAAAGTGTCCCCAGTCAAACCCAACCCCTCCATGGCAGATGCTCCCAGCATCAACAGTTGAGCTCCTGAATCCAAAAGCACTCGTCGAGGTACAACCCCCCCCTTTGGGTCCAACAAGTTGGAAAATCTCTGGAATTGTCAACCACCACCACACCAGGTGTAATGAATGACCTTTCGATTATAGGTCTGGCGGCCATGGTCTTGACACGCATGATTGCTGAAAGCAGCTCCTCCACGTTGTCCTCATGACTCTCATCCGCCTCTTCCTCAATCACTTCTGTTTTCATAGCATTGATGCCGATGGAGTTATCCAACTCACACATTGTGGCCGCCATCTTGAAGACTGTTGCCGAACTGAAGCCCTTTTGTGACATCAGCTTCGCAGAAAACAATGATGCTCGACAAACCATGTTTGTTGCCTTGGTTACCACTGCTTCCAGTGGCTCTTCAATCTTAACTGTAAGGCGTGTCAAAGGCGCCCCTTGCCGATTTGGAGGTACCATGGAAGATGTTGGCACCATCTCCTCCAACGTGAAAGACTGTGGCAAACGAGCTTGCAGAATGTCCTTTCCATGTTGAGGATCTAGAATTGGGCTTGCCCCACGTGGTGTCTCCTTGATCACCGGTATTTGGCTTCGTGTAAGGGCATAAGCCTCCCGCAAGCCATTCGTGGTAGCAAGTGCCATACCACTCAGCATGTAACCCTCAAAATTATCATCATCGGGTCTAAACCCACCCCCAACATGAAAACTAGGGGTGGCTTGAGCCTTCCCACTCATTTTATAAGCTGAGCTCTCCTTGTCTAGCTTCATGGTAGAGTCAGAAACAACCTATTGTTGCCTTATTATCCACAAAGGCGGAATGTACTGCACTAGAAACAACCTATTGTTGCCTTATTATCCATTGAGGCGGAATGTACTGCACTAGCAACCCCTACAAAAGAATTATTATGGCTCCAAACAATCATTCAAGAACTTTGATACAAGCTCAAACTCCCAAGACTTACATTATATTGTGATAACAAGTCATGACATATTGCATTGACTAAGAACCATAAATTCCATGATAGATCCAAATATATCGACATCCAATTTTATTTCTTATGTGACAAAGTGGTGAAAGATCAATTTCTTAAGCTCCCTTTTATTCCAACAACCACAATGTGGTCCAACAAACTGACAAAACCTATATCCAAAATCAAGCATCGAGCTTGTATTGTATTAAGCATCAAGGCATTGACAACCCTGCTTCCTCAAATTCAAAATGAAGGGATGTTTCAAGTTCTCTTGTCTTCCTAGGAAGTACTAACATATTAAGATTTATCCTTTATTAACTTGACCTTCAAAGTTTTCAATTAATTTAGCCATATAGCTGAATGGGCGTATTAGAATTCATTTATCAATTATAGATTATATAGTTACCTTTGTAGGTTGAACTTTAGGTCGCATCCTTGTCATTCACCAAGAGACACTTATCTCTCTTATATTAAGCTCTTGCAAAACAAATAAATTTATAATTATTAATACATGTTTTATATCTTGTAATTTTGTTTCTATTTGGTGTTTTGTAATTCGTTACATAAATGACCTTTTCCAAATTTTCACTAGATGATGATCAACATTGTTTGAGTCAAGAGCAATGGATCATGGTTACACTAGTGCTATGACCTTTTTGCGGAAGTTGATGAGCTACGTAGGCCACCCACCCCAACAGTTAAAACGCTCTCCACGCCCGCACACCTATGTGCAGTCGGGATACCTCTGCCCCGTTGCGTTATCCCGCCACCCCCATGCCGTTCTGCCGTCCGACCCTAGTCCACATAACCTGCTCGGCTCACTAGTGGGTCCATAGCCAGATTCCGTGGATTGACTAGGCAAACCTCAATGTGCAATTGGAACTCTAGGTATCTAGTTTGCGTATTTCATAAAATCTACCGTTGACTCCAAAGCAATTTGCACATGATCTTTGCATTTGAACAATAAATCTCATTGAATATGCGTGAATGCAACCTTATGGATTTGGCTTTAAAAGATTATTCATAATCTGCGTAAGTATATCACTAAATATGCATAAGTGCAACCATATAGATCTGACTCCAAATTTGATATGTTAGCTTGCTAAAATAACCACAACTTGTTTACATGTTAGACACCACCTATCAACCCCTAAATTTGTAAGGGTCCCCTTGGGGACTCTTGAAGGTTTGGGCAAGTGCCTATGGTCTTAATTTATAGCAATAACCTTTGGATTTTTATTTATTGTAGATGGACATCACCAAAATCTTTCTAGCAATACAATATTTTTCTACATCGGACATTAAATGCAAAAGTTATGCCATCTTAAAGCAAAAGTTCATGAAAGCGGGCACGTCAGGCAACTTCAAAAACTTTTGATAGGACAGTCTATTGAATGTGAGATTTTCAATACTAGCAACCAATATTATTTCCTTCCGTATCATTAAAAGAATTTCTTGTCTTCACTGAAAGATAGCATGTTAATTCAAGTAAAAAAATTTCAAACATTATCACACATTGATGGGCAAGGTACCAAAAACTTCTTCTTTTCTACATATGAACTAGAGATCTCAACGTTTTTTATTTTTATCTTCCTACTACAAGATGTGTTGTACACCCTTTTATTGAACGTTTGGATTCTCATTCTAAAACATATTTAGTTCACAAAGGATATAATGTGAATTGGCAATTTTTGAACCTCCACTCCTTGCACAATTGTTTTGAATATGCTACACCCCTTTTCTACCTCTAAAAATTGGGGTACTGTACAAGGAACTAATATCATGCTTAACATGATGGTATAAAAATTAGACCTTGTGGAGTGCAAAACTTTGACACCAAGTGAAGTCAAAGTCTGCTGATCCACTAAACTCTGGAAAAAAATGAACCGTTTTCTCTACTTTAAACACTATAATCTTTCAATCCTTGCTCTCAAAGTGTATGAAATTTTGTGAGTGTTACTTAATAACTCTCGATTGAGATTCTACGGTTCAAGCTAAAAGTAAAAGTCTTTGTATCCTTTCTTGTTCATTAGACTAGAATCAACAATTGTGATGCGTTTTTGGTGGAAAATTGTCACAGAAATTTTAGGGTTTAAGTAGGGCGACATATTCCAAGGTGAACTTGTGAAGCAAGTCCGAATTAGGCGATGATGGGCTACAAAGGTAAGCCCCCCTAAAACCGACAAGTTAAGGAATGTGCATATATGGAGAGAGGAGATAATTATACTATTATTTTTCAGTGATAGCCAATAGAATTGCAATTCCAATCCAAGTGATTTCATATCTTTTCGATGAAAACTGAATTAGTTATGAATTTTCAAATTGCGCAGCCATGTTTAGTGGGTGGCTAGCAGTAGGCACCCCCAGAATCAACAACCAAAAGTAAGGGTCTTGACTAACAGCAAACCTCCATTTGGAGCTGAGTTGGTGGTAATGGGATGGAAGAGGGTTGGATATACCTCAACTATCATGGCTCCAATCACTGGTTTAGTGTAAGGGATCGACGTGTACTTGGAAATTCACACTTTTGGAATGTCTGATATTTTTTAGGACCAAGAACTTCGGATGGTACAAGTACTGGTTTCCTGTAGTTAATATCCCTTTACACCATTTAGTAGACACGGATGTGCAAGCTGATATGAGGAATACGGACACTTTTTCCAACTTGATTCGGAGGTTAGGAAGTCCTCAGATCTAGACATGTATTTTGGGACTCAAGACCTCATTTTGGAACTCTATCTCCACTATGAATGAACTGTAGATCATGTATCATGAGCTGTAGATCTGCAACGGTGGTTTGATATACTTTTTTGTTTTGAACTGCTCTGAATCATGTGCAGGTTGTGGTGGTGGCGTTGTTGGTTATCTACGTGACCAGGAGGTTGTTCTCAGGCTCGCAACAGAAACTGAACTTACCTTCGGGGCCGTCGCCGCTGCCCATCATCGGCTCGGTGCACCTGCTCGGCACACTCCCGCACCAGAGTCTGGTGGTCTGGCCAAGACACATGGCCCGCTCATGTCGGTGCGCCTCGGCCAAAACCTCTTCATCGTCGCCACGTCGCCCGAGACCGCCAGGGAGTTTTTCAAGGTGCAGGACGCCAACTTCTGCTTCCGCGCCGCCAAGGTCATCCTCCCCTAAGGAAAAATATCTTGAGCTATCTAGATCTCACTTTCATCTCTACTCGTGTGGTGATCTAACTCGCCCTGCAGCTGCATTTGCACAACACTCGTAGGAACAAATAATCGATTGATCGAAAAGCTTGAGTTGTTTGAATTTGCATCGAGAAAGAATTGTGCAGAAGTGCGGATGTTATCTCGCAATATGGAACAAATGTAGCCACTTTTGGTTCATATTTTAGGGCACGTTTTAGCAAACATTTTTAGATGCAAATATGAATTGTAACTCAAGTTTTTCAACCTCAGTTACATGTTTCGACGATGGCCACTATTGTGTGAATGCAGCAAGGCATGTTAGATTCATCCCATGAGTAGAGATGAAACAAAAATGGTCCACAGTTGTAACTTCATTGATCCATCGTCTCTCCGTGCAGACATCGCGTTCACCGACCTCACGCCAGTGAATCACCACCTGCGGAAGATCTTCGTGAGCGAGCTCACATCAGCGAAGCGCCGGGAGGCCTCCAAGGACATCCCCGCGGAGGAGCTCGCGTACGTGCTCCGCATGGTGTCCCGCGAGAAAGGCCCCATCCGCATCAACACCCACTTACACATCATCTCCACGAACATCGTCTGTCGCATGATTCTCAGCAAGCGGTTCCTGGGCGAGGGCGACCACACGAGCGACGCCATGTCCGCCGCGATGGAATCCAACGCGTTTGAGTTCATCGCCATTGCGGACGGCATAGTGAACCTGTTTGGCGCCATCCACCCCCAGGACTACTTCAATTCCTGCCCATGTGGTTCGACCCGCAGCGCCTCGAGCCCAAGCTCCGCAATCTCAAGCAGCGCATGCACAACTTCTACACGAAGCTCATCAACAAGCACAAGGAGCACCGCAAGATGAACCCCGTCTCTGATGACAAGAAGAGCTTCCTGGATGTGCCTCTGCAAGAACTCGATAATCCGGACGTCGACGTCACCGAAAAACACGTCCCCTCCGTCATATGGGTAAGATCGAATCTCTAACTACAACTCGATCATTCTGAAAACAGTCCCTGCATTCCAACAGTGGCCAGCAAAATCATGTGTAGATTCATCATGAGGGGCAGGACGCGTTATTCGGGGCGACCGACACGACGATTGCGACGAGCAAATGGGCGGTGACCGAGATTCTGCGCAACCCGAGCGTCCTCGAGGAGGTCTGTGCCGAGCTAGACCGCGTGGTGGGCCGGGGAGCGACCGCGTCGTCACGGAAGCCGACGTGCCCCACCTCCCGTACATGCAAGCGGTGGTGAAAGAGACGTTTTGCGTGCACCTGCCTATCCCCATGCTCATCCCGCACCAGAGCCTGCACGCCACGAAAGCTTTCGGGTACAACATCCCGGAGAAGACGCGCGTGTTCGTCAACACTAGGGGGATCGGGCGCGACCCCAAGGTGTGGGAGAGTTCCCTGGAGTTTCAGCCGAAGCGGTTTCTGGAGGGCGGGTCGCACGCGGGCATGGAGCTCCAGGGGTAGCAGCAGTTCGACATGTTGCCGTTCGGATCCGCGCGGAGGGTTAGTCCCGGGGCGTCGAACGGGGTGATGTCGGCGATCATGCAGGTGGCGAGCTTGTTGCACGCATTTGATTTGAGCTGCGCCTGTGGAATTGAGGACCTCGATATGTCGGAGAGGGCGGGTCCTCGTGGTGCACAAGCGCGACCCGTTGCTCGTGGTTGCGAAACCGCGGTTGCCGTCGCATCTTGACTGACTAGGCACCATCTCCGATCCTCGTAAGGTGTGAGATTTTAGGCTTGATCGGGCTCTGATCTTTCTTTCCAACTCCGTGAGCCTGAATGTTTTACTCACTCATGATAGAGTGGCAAATGCTGGAGACAGAAATCATGACGATTTAGTGTCTGATCAAGATTTGAGGCATGTCTCTTGTTTAGTATAAGAATTGATGTATACGACAGTTACAAAACTTTGAATTTGTGTTGAGCTTGATCCAATGATGTATGACAATTTTAATTCAGATTGCACCTACTACATGCTTGAAAAGTTGATTACATGCTTGAGAAGTTGCAAAATGGTGATGTATTCTACATGTATGGTGTTGTACTTGAGCATGATAAGGTCCAAGTATTGAAATGACCTTTGTTAGTTGAAAATCTTGAATCCAAAGGTGTATGTCTTGCTAAGTTTTAGTACAATTATTGTATCCTAAGAGCAAAATACGTGACCGTATATATATATATATATATATATGGTCCCCCACTGACCTTTTAAGGGTTAAGTATCTAGTCTGTCAATGAGGGAAGAAGTCTTGTGACGGTTGTTTAACATTGTTCGTTCCAGATCAGGGCTACATTGATCTTGCGGAGAGCCTGGTGATCCTGTTGTAATTTTCGGTTGTAGTTTACAGAGTCGACTCAAATTAGGAGACAGTTGTGACTTAGCGTTTGGAATTTGGTGAAGAATTTAGTGCAGTGAGTTGGTTTCTGTCGACCAGGAATTCATCTTCGGCTTGCTAGGAGTATGACACATGTACAAGTACAACACGCTCCGCAGCTATGTGCGATCAATCACATCATTTCCAAAGGAACAACTGACATGGTTACAACAAGTTCTCTCTGAGGTATGTGTTGAAATGTGATGCTGAAATGTGCAACTTGAGAGAACGTTTCATGTTGCTTGCCGAGTGGTGTTCCTACATCTCAAGCGTAACTCGATGTGAGCAGACTCGCAATCACCACAACGTTGTAGTAGTCGGTTCTGACTTTGCAATCAGAGCTGCATCTTTTTGTCTTGCATTTCGGGTGTAAAATATGCAGTAATTGTTGAACGTTTAGGGGTACGTGGAAGGGGAACGTAGAAAATAGATTGTGGAAAATCGCCCCACATCATCCGGCCTCAAGAAGCATTAACCGATAGTCACTTGATGAGGTTGTTATTTCTGTTACAGTTTGTTAGGATCCCTTGCTCCTTGCTGTAGAGAGCTGTGGGATGATAAGCTCATGACCACGGTTTGGTCATTCGGTTGTTTTCACGTATATTGTAGCAAGTCCGTCCATGCAGAACATGCACATTACTGTTAAGTGCACCTTTGTATTACTTGAGTCAGTAATGAATACAAACCGAATGTTGTGGGGCAATTTGGTGTAGAGTTTCACTCTCCATATACACGTTGCATGGTGTATAGTTTATATTTTCATCAGGTTGTGGGCCCATGGCGTATTTCAACGCCAAACCATGCCATAGCAACGTCACATAGTTAAGTAACATCGCATTGACCTACATACGAAAAGTTTTTCTGCACAAGTTGAAGCATTTCATTTCTTGCAAGGGTCATGGATCTTGAGGACCAAATGGCTGGCCTTGGAGCCAGCCACATGCACACACCAATTCTAGAGGAGATATCCAATGATCAGGGAGTTGAATCGCAATTACAAGTCCCTGTCTCAACTCGTCCGAAATAGGAAACCGTGAGCCTTACAACTCACATAGAGAAGCTCACAGGGGATAATTACGGAGTCTGGAAATTTCAGATGAGTATTATGTTTCGGGCGAGACGATTGATGAGTATAGTTGATGGATCTTTGCCGAGAGTAGCTTACCATGATGAGTCTGAGTGGATGGACAAAGATGTAGTGTGTCAATCCATTATCATATCAGCTGTTGACTCTAAACTCATGCGAAGATTGATGACGTGCAAAACTGCGAATCAAATGTGGAGGAGGTTGAGTACTATTCACGAGCTCAATGCCACGGAGAATGTCCAACTATTTCAACAACAGTTCTTCGAATTAAAGATGAAGCCGAACAATGATGTGGTCAATCACATCAGTGCGGTGGAGCAGTTGGCAAATCAACTCACGGATCTAGGGGAGCCAGTTAGTGAGCAAGCGATTATGTGTAAAATAATATGCTCACTACCACAAAGTTTTAGATATTTATCTGCAGCCTGGGACGGCGTTCCAAGAGAACAATAGTCCATCGAATCTCTGACCTTAAGGCTCCTTAAGGAAGAGGCTCGCAATCCCCTTCAGCAGGAGGTGGATGAAGATGGAGATAAAACTTTCTTTAGTCGCAGGCAAGTAGCTAGGGCCGGCCAGAAAACCTTGATGCCAGAAGATAAAAAGAAGCGTGCAGCCAAAGTCGCCGAACTCAAGAAAAAGACGCATTGTAAGAAGTGCGAGAAAAAAGGCCATTGGGAACGAGATCCTGAGTGCTCCGAAAGCAAGAAAGAAGGCAGTTCCAGTAAGAGCGAAAAGTTGACTGGGGCCAAGACTGAGAATCGAAGTGAGGCGAACGCTGTTATCTGTTGTGTCAACAATGACACAGAAGACGGTGACAACACAACGTTCATGGTGCATGGAGGTGGCACCGAAACAGATACCTCATGGTACATGGATGGTGGAGCCACTGAATATATGACTGATAAGCTGGAATGGTTCCAGTCATTCCGTGAGGTTGCTGCAGGAAGATGGCCGGTTATGATCGCTAATAACAAGCGGCTTTGGGTGCGCGGTACTGGAACCATACATGTTACATGTCTGGTAGAAGGCGAATGGCAGAAGCGACGGCTGGAGCGCGTTCTTTTCGTTCCAGAGCTCCGGAAAAATCTATTCTCAGTCGGCCAAGCAGCAGACCGGGGTTTTGTCACCACTTACACAAGACGAGCATGCTTTCTTGAAATGCACAACGGAAACGTGGTGTTGGTAGGAGAACGCTCAACAAAGCTCTACAAGCTGTTGATGAAGGTCATCCTTCCTACGAGCCATGCCAACTATGTCATGGGCGAGGAGAACTGCCAAAACCAAGTACTGGAAACTAGGCCTTTGAGTCATTTGTCATTGTGGCACCCAAGATTTGGGCATGTAAATCATGCTCAGATCATCAACATGCATTCACAAGGAATGGTTGAAGGATTAAATCTCACGAGCCATGCTATACCTCAAAACCCTTGTGAAGGGTGTGCTATTGGCAAAAATATGCGGAAACCTTTCCCACAGGTTAGCAAAACTGCACGTGCAGATAGGCCAGGCATCTTTCTCCATACCGATGTATGTGGTCCTCTAGAACAGTCATTGTTAGGAGGAGCACGGTACATCCTTCTGTTCAAGGACGACTGCTCAAGATATCGCTTTGTGTTTTGTATTAAGAACAAGTCTGACGTGCTAGAGCACTTTAAGACTCTCTCTCCTGTGATATTTATGCAAACAGGACACCAAGTACAAAAGATCCGGAGTGACAGGGGGGGTGAGTATCTCAGTCAAGCGTTTCTCTGATTTTATGCTTAATATGCATAACATAGCGCATGACCTCACAAGCCCTCATTCTCCCGAGCAAAATGGCGTGGCCGAGAGGGAAAACCACACCCTCGTGGAGTGCATGAGAACAATGCTACATGCAAAGGGTCTCAGTTTACGGTGGTGGGGTGAAGTGGTGCAAACCGCAGCTTATCTTTTGAACCGCCCAAGCTCTCGTACAAGGGCAAAAACTCCTTACGAGCTGTGGACCGGCAGAGTGCCGGCCGTTGGTCATTTGCGTGTCTTCGGTAGTGTTGCTTGTGTACACATCCCGAAGATCCAAAGGAAAAAGCTAGACCCGAACAGCGAGAAGTGCCTTTTCCTTGGATATTGCACTAGTACGAAGGCCTATCGCCTTTGGAATCCAAAGCGCCGAAAAATAATTGTCAGCAGGGATGTTATTTTTGATGAAGTCACCCCGCCAGCTGCTGCTACTACCAGCAGAGCAGTCTCAGGGTTGTTCACAATCCATGTTGCCAACGGACAAGCCCTGACCACTACTTCATCCGCAGCACCCTCAGCACAACGAGACCTGCCACTACCTATTCCTCTTGATTTCGATATCAGCGAACCCGATACCGACGACCACTCGGAGGCCAAGGATGACCATGTCAAAGCACCTGTAAGGCCTGCACCCGCACGTCAGCTTTCACTGCGTCCTACTCGCATGCGTGGACCTCCAGCAAGTCTCGCGGATTATTATGTGCCACGTTCTTTTGCAGGCGTCGTCAACTCCACTCGAGCCATGCCCGATGACCCCAACATCTCTTCGGCGGCAATGCGCAGTCCCGAAGCCCACCATTGGCATGTTGCTATGCAAATGTACGACTCTCTTATGAAGGCGAACACCTGGAGCTTTGTGCCTCTTCCTACAGGTCGGAAGGCTATTAAGTGCAAGTGGATATTTAGAATCAAGACAAATGCGGATGACAAAATCTCCAAATACAAGGCGAGGCTGGTAGCCTAAGGGTGTACGCAAACCAAAGGCATTGACTACGATCAGACATTCAGCCCTGTCGTAAAATATGATGGAGTTCGCACCGTTTTAGGCATCGCCGCGCAACAGGCCATGCATCTCACTAATTCGACATCTAGACTATTTTTTTGAATGGCTTAATCGACACAGTGTTGTACTTGATACAACCCCCTCGCTTTGAAGTGTCAGGTCTTGACAACACTATTTTGGTTTGCCTCGTGCTCCGTAGTCTCTATGGGTTCAAGCAGTCAGGATGCATCTGGAAGAAGACGTTTAACGACTTTCTTTTGGAGTTCAACCTTGTGCCTACTACGGCCGACTCGTGTGTATACATCTCCCGACAGAAGCCACCTTTGATCATGTGCCTCTTTGTGGACGATGGATTAGCTGCATGTGCAAACCAGCAACGACTGGAGGAACTGCTGGCCTATATGGAGAGTCGTTTTGCCATCACCAAAACTCTTGTTGATTTATATGTGGGATTGCACATCCACCAGACTGCTGATCAACGCCAAATTTTTGTAAACCAGTCTATTTATATCCAGCGCATTCTTTTTCGTTTCGGCTTTGACAACTGCTCCAATGTAGCAACTCCAGCAGATCCAAATATTCAACTTGATGACAATGTTGATGCTCCTGACGCCATCGCTTTTGGCTACTCTACTGCAGTTGGCTGTTTATTATTCGCCCAGACTCTTATAAGGTCGGACATCAGCTTTGCAATTAGTAGGGTGGCACAGTTTTCTGCAAATCCACAGCGCCCTCATTTCCAGGCTGTAAGCAGGATATTCAGATATCTTGCCAGCACGGTCCATCTGTCTCTTTGCTATGATGGGCACTCTGGCACAAATCTCCTTGAAGACTTTGCAGATGCAAACTATGTCGGTGACATCACAGATAGAAAAAGTTGCTCCGGCAACCTGCTTCTTCTGAATCGTGCACCCGTGGCATGGAGTAGCCGAAAGCAAGTATGTGTCTCTACTTCTACCACTGAAGCCGAGTATGTTGCCGCTAGCTCCATCACAAAAGATATTATCTGGTTCCGCCGGCTTTTGAGCGATTTGGGGTTTTCTCAAGATTCTCCAACAACATTATTTTCTGATAATCAAAGTGTCATTCGTTTGGTTCACAACCCTGCGTTCCATCAGTGCACCAAACATATCAACATCGTCTACGACTTCATCCGGGAGCACCAGAAACAAGGCGACATCAACGTTCTTTTCGCACCCACTACTACCCAGCTCGCTGATATTTTTACTAAGGCTCTGCCTACCGATCGTTTCACATACCTTCGGCATAGCCTAAATCTTCTGCCACGTCCTTTCCAGGACACGCAGCAAGTACGTTCTTCCACTTCCCTGTCTGTTCAGCCCGCCATCTCTCCAAGATACAGGTCTGAGGGAGGGTGTTGAATGTTCAGGGGTACGTGGAAGGGGAACGTAGAAAACAGATTGTGGAAAATCGCCCCACATCATCCGGCCTCAAGAAGCATTAACCGATAGTCACTTGATGAGGTTGTTATTTCTGTTACAGTTTGTTAGGATCCCTTGCTCCTTGCTGCAGAGAGTTGTGGGATGATAAGCTCATGACCACGGTTTGGTCATTCGGTTGTTTTCATGTATATTGTAGCAAGTCCGTCCATGCAGAACATGCACGTTACTGTTAAGTGCACCTTTGTATTACTTGAGTCAGTAATGAATACAAACCGAATGTTGTGGGGCAATTTGGTGTAGAGTTTCACTCTCCATATACACGTTGCATGGTGTATAGTTTATATTTCCATCAGTAATATCTGAGGCTAAAGCAACTGGCCTATTAACCCTTTAAGGACAAGTCAACCCAAACTGGACGGCCATTGCTATTTTCAAAGAGTAGGAGTATATGCCTCGCCACATGGCCGTCTCAATCAACCTTGCAATCCTTAAGTGTCCACGTTTGCCTATGTTGATTTGTTTTTGGTTGGCTGAATTGAATTGTAGCCGTGTACAATTCATTTGTATACTTGACTTACCATAGCAGTAAAGGATTAAGTAATTATATTGCAACAAAATAGGTTGTTAGTAAGATCATGATCAAAGAGTTCTATGATTTTGTTGATTTGGTCTTGATAGTGAATGATACGCACCGAGCAAATGAAAAGATTCTACTATAAAACTAGTGTTAATTTCTTTTCACTTGTTGAAACGTTCGCTAGGTGGTTGAATTTGTATTTTTTGAGATGGGAATCAAATTGTTGATGACAATGAATACCTAGAGCTCTTTAAATCCAAATGAAATTGTATGTCATGAATTCTTCATTTGCACATCTTATAATTTGCTTCCTAACACTTTTTTGGGCTTTAAAACTATTTTTATGTCTATTTGATTGTATTTTATAGAAAGAAATCATTTGAAGGAAATATCATCTATTTAATAACAAATATGTCTAGAGTTACAAATGTCAACCAATTTAGAAACATCATGTATGATCCCTTTGGACATCACTCTTTGTAAGGAGAGCTTTTTCTACGAGTTATTAAACTATTATTTGACAAGATCTTTAACATTTTAGCTTCAAGCTAATTATTTCTTCAAGTTTTGAGTTATGTGAACTTTTGTAATATTTGAAATATGAAATGTGAGAGAAATTAGTTGACTGTAAATGGATTGGCTCTTCCCTCACTTTCTTTACTGAGTGAACTCTAGATTCCAAATTGTGAGCTCTAGATGAGTCATCTGGTGCAGTTTCTATGAGTAGACCACTTTACTAATGGCCTAATCTTGAGAGTTTTTAAGGTCAAAAGATGTTTGTTTGTCAATTCACTATTATCATCAGCTACTTGGGCTATGTGCCGTAACATTCATTAGTTGGAGAAACCTCCTTCTTTGCAATAGTGATGAATTGGGGCGTAGTGGAGTTGTTTCTATGATTGTGTTTTTAATGTAGATCTTCTTCATTGAAGTTAGATATAGAAAAAATTGGTGAATCATTTGATGGTGTCTATAGTTTATTGATTCTTGTTGGACCCTTGTCTTTCTTCTCCCTTTTCTAATTTGCTCCCCAACTTGCATTTTTTATTCTGGTACAATTTGAATAAATGTTTAGTGGTGCATTAACGATGGCAAGTGAGAAAATTTGGATTAATACACTAACATGAAATAACATTCAATAACTAGTAAATAAACCTTCACCTTTGTAATGGTCGTGAATCTTAGGCATATATGAGTTGTAACACGCAATTAAGCAATTATGCACTTGGCCATATAAAAGTGCACTTGGGTACAACGGCGGCCATTGCGAACAAAAGTGGCAAAATTGCAAAAAATTAAAAAAAATCAAAGAAAAAAAAAGATTTCCAAAGAAAAAAAATTGAGCTACTACAACAATATTACGTACAATCATGGTTGTTAATATTGGAAGCAATTTTTAGGCATTTTCAACTAATTTGTGGTGGCCCCTCGTTAATATTAGATAAATGTGTATTTAATATAGTTTCAAAATATTTCAAAGATAGATTTGAAGGATTGTAGTATACAAACAGGCGTAATCACAGAAAAACATACTTTATGCAAGGGTTGGCAGTTGATTAAAAGATATTCAACGTAGTATATAATGCATACAATGGTGGAAACTAAATATAGATTCTTCTACAAATGGACTTAGCACCAATAGTAAAATTACCTTTACTCTATAGGATTAATGACATAACGTCTTACATCACCCTTAGAATATACTACTCTTACACATACACTATATATCTATTAATATACACAACTAGTATACTCTCATAAAGGCACACTATCTACTCCACAGAATTTAGGGCTGCTTGCAAACGGTCGTCATCGATAGCTTCGGTTTGCATTGCAATATATTGTAGGATGTGAGCCTTTGCCGATTGAAGAATGCGAATCCTGCTTTCAACCTGCACTCCAAATACATTGCGCTTTCTGCACCTGCTGGCCCCGGACATGGTTCTTTCCGGTGTGTCTACCCATGAAAAAATGCATGCATCTTTCTCTACCCAACTATGGCTCTCCCCAGATGGCTCCCACAATGAATCCATGCAATTTGCATACCGTTGTGCAGAAGACCCATGTCCATCAGCAACCCCCCTTTGGATGATGGGCCAATACCAACAAACCTTAGTCTTAAGTCTCCATCGGTTTTTTCCTTCCTCAATCACTTTCCCCACATAGAATGGTACACCGCCTTCTATCTCTGCTCGATCAACACTCAAGGCTACAAACTGTCCACAACGGATATCTGATTGTGGATTAAATGGTGGAAATGGATCGTGATTACCTTCATATATTGCTCCTTCTTCGGCGCGTTCCTCAACATAGTTGCGCTCTGTTTGTTGTGCCCTACGCACTGCTTGATTAGAGGGTCTTCCTCTACGAGGACCAAAGTATCCTCGAGACTCGACATTTGGAAGCATGGCCACTACCTGCTCTACGACATTTACCTCGCGATTTTCTTCACTTCCACCATCCATTACATCCAAAGATGCGCTCCCTATAGGTCCAATGTTGGAGAACTCTGAAGGCCAAAACGGTGACGTACGATGCTCATTGCTACGATCTTTGTGTGGAAATTGAGCTAAATAGAGTTTCAATCTTTCAGCCTCTACTTTTGCCTCACGATTCTTGTCCTCATGCTGCAACCTTTGAATGCACCTTTGTTTATATGCAATGAAGTCATCCAACGCCTTCAACTCCCGTTCGTCCGCTGCAAATACTTCCGCAAACGATGGTCGTTCATCCCTATTTGGCAACGACCTCAAAGTTTTCGTCCCTACCTCCGGTCCCCATGGATCCTTGCAATAATGCTTGTGTTGTACTCGAACCTCACGAGTCCCTTCTCGATTGTCCATATAGAATCGCATGTGGTGCGGAAATATTATGCCCACCAATGAATCCTAACCTGTCAGTAAGTGAGGAGTTATGAACACTTTCCAATCCCATACATTCTTTAGCAGCCGGGCGCTAACAAATGCCTCCGTAGGAGATGTTCCTCGTTCTATAAGACCAATCATTTCCTTCAACGAGTCCACATCCGACCTCTTCAACGTATTTGATATACAGCTGAAACGTTGATCAATATCTTCGTGTGTATGGCCCACTATAAGAAAAGATAGTTCCGCCTCCTGAAAAAACCCCAATCCCACCAATGTAGCACATAGAGCAAACATGTAAATGTTTTTGTTCTCACGCGTGCAGTTGTCGGCCTGAATTCGCAGTCTTGGTGGCAAAAAGCCCCTCCTCCGTAGCACATCTCCAATCACGTACAACAATGTACTCACGACTTCATTGCTATCGTGTTTGTGGTGAGCCCCAAACCACACGTCGCAATATAAACCAATCCCATGTACAAGAGCACCACACAGATGGGTCTTCACAAACCGGTGTTCAATGTTCTTCACAGTCTGACACATCCTCGGTACCATGGTCGTGTTTTGGTCCATGCCATCCACTATGATGCACATGTACAACTCAGGGCTAATATAACACGACCTCTTGAATATCCAATAATGCCTACGTTCTTCCATCTGATTGCGCAGATGCAACATAAACAACTCCTTTATCTTTATCCTTGCATCCGCATTGGTGGTTCCCTCCATGGCACATTTATACTCCCAACAATGATAACACTTTGTGAATCTTGAGAATGGAGGTACCTGAACGTGGAGATACTTGATGCGCCACATCCTCCGGAACGAACTCATAGAAATGGTTTCTCCATTACAAATTCTCTTGACCTCCTCGTTCACGTAATTGAATACATCAAATTTGGCTGTATTCATAGGAAGGAGAATGAGAGGCACCACTTCGTTGTCACTCTTACGGCGAATACAACGATGAGGTTGAGGACAACCAGCTTCATCAACAAACGATTCAAAGCAAGCCTCTGCTGCAGACATTCTAGTAATCTCTCTTCTCGGATCTGAAAGGGTATTGCCGTGAATCGATGTCACTCTTCCATATATTAGACAGTCCTTCTTCAATTGCTTAAAGCGCCTCTGTGAATATCCAACCCCAAGAGCATAGCAAGCATTGCAAACTTCTTTCCCATCTAACTTTGTAACAAACTTGTCTCGACGAGTTCCTTCCGTCCTTGTGTAAAAAGAAACCAGCATCTGTCTCATCCACGTACTTCGAACTGAAAACTAACTACCCCATGCATTATATCGCATGTCCAATAGATACCTTGCTGGAACATCCATCAAACAATTGCGTTTGCATCCTCCTTGTGCCATTGCAATTTGCACGCTTCTAAGCGATACCTTAGATGGTGCAGCTTCTGTCAATGATGGCTCCCTTGAATCTCTCCTTCTCCTATTTTGCATAGAATATGGACGACGTGCTGGTCTAACACAAGCAAATCCATCTACATGGGGCAAATCTTGGATATTTGAGGAAGTAGATTGGGAAAACGGCGAATTTTCATCTATGGCGTTTGAAGCATGACTACTGCGTCGAGACCTCTGGGTGGATCCTGGTGTGTTGATGAACTCAGGAAAATCAAATTCTGGGGCCATCACTTCTGCAGGCGCTATCTCTGATCCAATGTCACCGTGGACACCTGTGATATCAGGTTCTACAGCCACTACACGTAGCAAAGATCGATGCCAACGAATGATCAAGCCCACACACATGCCAAGGCGTTCTCCTACAATCTCTCCGGTCCAATGCAATGCATCATCTACCCTAGTGATACGCACCGCCACCTCGAATGGGAACAACTTTGATCCATTCAATTCCATGCCACTTTTGAATGCATGCTCCCTGGTTGCTAAGCCCACCACATCTCCTCTTTCTGAAAGCAATTCTACTGCCCTTTCCAATTCAGAAGTCATGATCCCAACAGATCTCTGTTGAATTTGCCTTGCACGTGCTGCTCGTACTAATCGGGCCCCCACAGAGCTATTAGAAGGCATATTGTCCCTTTCGATGTGTGGCCGTATCAAAGGAGTCTGAATCGTGCGGCTCTCCATTATCACTATTGAAAAAATAGGAACATTATGGCTGCACATTAGTCAAAATACATGTACTAATTGTTAACCTTCAAAGCACCATTCATCTGATAAAAGGTATGTTTCTAAACACATATTTACTGTTCAAAATATGATGATGATATTGTACCTTTTGATAAAACTGCTTTGACATGAGAAAATTAAGAATTTTTAGAACATGAACTCCTTGCACGGAGTCTTTAACCCTGAAGGTACAATGATAGTGTTATACCAGAAACACTTCTAAATTGTTGGATTCCAGTGCAACGAACAAAAAATGAAACAAAAACTTTTATTTCTAGTTTTGACCGTAGTTTCTCAATTACGACTTATTAATTAATAATTAAAAAACATTCATAAACTTTGACCGCACGGATTGAAAGATTATAGTGTTTGAAGTGAAGCTTATGGTTCATTTACTTCCCTGCGTGTAGTGGATCAGCAGACTTTGACTTCACTTCGTGTCAATTTTTTTTTTATAGAAGGTCTAAATCCTTAACCATCTTGTTAAGCATGATGTTAGTTCCTTGTACACCAATTTTTAGAGGGAGAAAAAAGGTGTAGCATATTCAAAACAACTGTGCAAAGAGTCGAAGTTCGGAATTTGTTAATTCACATTGTAATTTTTTGTGAACTTAATATGTTTTAGATTGGTAATTGAAATGGTCAATAAGAAGGTTTACACCACATGTTGTAGTGGAAAAAAAAAGTGAAAAATAAAAAGATATCTAGGTTCTATTTGGAAATCAAGAAGTTTTTTTGGTACCTTGCCCATCACTGACTGACAATGTGTGAAAATGTTTGATTTGGGTTGGTATGCTATTTTTCAATAAAGACAAGAACTTATTTTGACAACATCAAGGGAAATAATTTTACTTTTGAGTACAAAAAATCTCACAATCAACAGAGTGTCCTAGCAAAAGTTTTTGGAGGTGCCCAACTTGTTTGCTCTCTCCATTTTAAATTTATAACCCTATAACTTTTTTATCAAATGTCCAATTTACGTAAAAATTATTTTCCCACTAAGGTTTTGGTAATGCCTTTCTATAGTAAAATTTACAAAGAGGAATGTTGGACATTGACACCATAGAAACCTGACCAAACATTCAACAAGCCAATTTTGGACACTTGATCCTTTAGGGGTTAAATATGCTACACCTCTTTTGCATTCCTAAACATTGGTGAATATTGGAACTAATCAATCTTCACATGATGATTATGAACCTAGATCATGTGTGATGCAATCTTTTGAATCCAAGTGAACTAAAACAAAGGGAATTCACTGAACCTAGGGAAGAAAATGAACCATGTTGTCTACTTGCTATTATTGACACCATTGGAACTTGTTACAATCTCTAATTAAATAATGGATTTGTACGTCCACATAAAGGTTATTCTACAAACAACATAGTACAAAAGATCAATCAAGAATCAATCTTAACCCCTAAGGTATCGTGACAGTTTTACACCAAAAACACTTCAAACTAAATGGATTCTAGTGCAACGAATAAAGAAGGAAACAAAAACTTTGATTTTTAGTTCTGACCGTAGGATCTCAATAAAGGCTTATTAAATAATACATGTACAAAATTTCAAAAACTTTGTCCCCACGGATTAAAAGATTATAGTGTTTGAAGTCAACCAAATGGTTCATTTTCTTCCCTGCGTTTAGTGGATCAATAGACGTTGACTTCAGTTGGTGTCAAAAAATTTCACTACAAAAGGTCTAAATCTATTACCATCTTGTTAAGCATGATGTGAGCTCCTTACATTTAATTTTTTAGAGGTAGAAACCGGGTGTAGCATATTCAAAACAAGTGTGCAAGGAATGGAGGCTTGAAATTTGTTAATTCACAGTTTAATTTCTTTTTAACTTAATATGTTTTTGATTGACAATCCGAATGGTTAATATGAAGGTTTACATTACATATTGATGTGGAAAAAATAAAAAGTGAAAAATATGTAGATTATTTGGAAAACAAGAAGTTTTTTTGGTACCTTGCCCGACAATGAGTGCCAATGTGTGAAAATGTTTGACTTCGGTTGGTATGCTATTTTTCACTAAAGAGAAGAATTTTTTTTTGACAATATCAAGGGAAATAATATTACTTGCAAGTAATGAAAATCTCACCTTCAATAGAGTGTCCTATCAAAAGTTTTTGGAGGTGCCCGAGGTGCCCGCCCTCCCCATTTAAAATTCGAAACCCTATAACTTTTTCATCAAATGTCCAATTTAGGTAAAAATTGTTTTCCCACTAAGGTCTTGGTAATGTCTTTTTATTGTAAAAATTTCAAAGAAGAATGTTGGAAATTGACACCATAGGAACCTACCCGAACTTTCAAAAAGCCCTTTTTGGACACTTGGTACCTTAGGGGTTAAACTTGTATAAAAATAAATGTTTACCTCAAGATACGTTGCAGGTGTTAGCGGTACACGCACTGATGCTTGATGGCATTCAACATTATATCACCATTCCATTGTTGTTGTTGGACATGTTTCTCAACCCTTCCCCCTTTACCTGCAACATATGCATAAAGTTTATATGGTAACTATGTGATAAAAAATCCTATATGTATCTTTGTATTACATATAGCCCGAAATTTTAATATAATATATTGAGAAAAATAACATATGGAGAAACAAAGCAAAAGGTCCAAAGTTCTTAAAGTCAAATTTTTACTAGTAAACTTGAGGCACAAGGTTCCAACATGGATAAAAGGTTTCTATGCAAACCTAGACGTCATTTCTCTTCGCAGTTTCTAAGGTGGGCACTCTTGCAATCAAAACCTCAAGGCTATGTGCATTTTTACTTCATTCACTAATTTCTGTCAAATTTGTATACTGTGTAGATTGGAGAAAATTTGCATATCGAGGAGATTTTTGCGAACTTGGTAAGCTTCTAACTTTGTTTCAATTCTGAATGAGGAACTCCAGGGTTATGTTCATGATGATTGAAGTTCAGAGAGAATTGCGTTAGTGTTAGGTGAGTACCAATATTTGATTACACCAATGAAAACACGAACTGGAGTATGTACAAAATTGCAATTTCAACAAGAAAACATGATAGCAGTCAACAACTAGAGAGTGCAAGCATTGTTATACTGAAAATATGACACGAAAACCTCATAAAGTGAGTCAAAACAGCAGCTCGTAGTATTGCACAAAATCCTCAATATGGCACATTAGAACCAATGTCGGGTCATGGGAGGGCCCTATAAGGCAGGTCCGGGCAGCACCTTTAAGTGGAATTTTCGGGGCGGGTAGTGCGCCAACAAGGACCAGGGAGTGTGGGCAGCTCCCTGGTAGTCACCATCCGCATGCCTCTGATGGCATGATGAATGGGTGAACATGGGCCGTGGGCTGACGCGTGGAGCCTCGTGGCCAACGCTTCCATGGCAGCCGAGGACCCTGGGTGACTTATCATGATGGTGTTCGCATTTAAAAATAACTTGTACAGAGAATATTTAATGCGGAGGCGGGGTGACCAGATTCGCGCCAAAGTCCACATGTATGAGCCACCTCGGAGCGATTTAGGCGGGAGAGCGTGTAGATGAGCTGCGATGTAGTAGCCCGCGTGGACTTCAGACCGTTATGAACGGCGGTTGAGGTAATGTTGCTCCAGTTCATTGCATGAGTTCTGCATGAAGGGAGGTTGTAGGCTGGTTTACACTTCCTTCAGCAGGCTGCAGGCGCCCGCGGGACCCTGCGGCAGGGTGACTATTTCTTGTTTAGAGCTCTGTGTGTAATTAGTAGTGGATCTAGAAGGATGGCCTTGAGAGATGTCACGAATGGAGTGCCAGGTAGTTATGCAGTGCAAATTTCGATGGACAACAAGTATGCTCCGGCCATTCGGAAGGGGAGGATTATTGAAGAACAAGCGAGCCGTTCAAGTTTCCCTACACGGAGAGCAGCAGGCGAAACACACATTGATCTATGGATTGATGGGAGCTTGTACCCGCCGGATCCTGCGACTGATTCTCCGCCAGAATTCAAGACTACCAAACAGTATTTAGAGTTCATGTGCCATGGTGAGAGTGGGATGCTGGGTTATACAAAGCGCTTGAAGATTAGTGGTTCGGACAGTGATGGAAGCATGCGGTGGAGGCCAATGGCTGAATCATTGCAGAGTATCGTCAGGTCGTTAGAAGAAAGAGTGAGAGGCTACGAGAATGAGATACAGCAGCTGCGAAGTCAATGTCATCAACTCCACGAAGAAGTGAGGACCATGTCTACTGCTGAAGCATGTCACATAGAGGAACGTCAGCAGCTAGAAAGTGATGTGAAAACACTGGAGTCCGCATGCTTAGAGTTAAAGGTGTTGCTAACTCAAGCAGAAAGTACTATGGGGGCAGAGGGCTTACAATGCCAGGAGGAGGTGCGGGTGCTCGAAGAGAAACTTAAAAAGTGCCAAGCTGATTATGATAGGGTCGAAAAAAAATGTAGGTCGATGGTGAAGACCCCTCTAGGTTATCGCGAACGGATTCGGAAGAGAATGAAGAGTCTACACGAGCTTGCGAGTGGGTCAGGACATGCTAAGCGTCGCAGGACCATGGTAAGAGCACAATTGCAACCATCTATCGTTGAGAGCGTGCAAACGAGTAATAGACTTGGCGGGTCAAGGAAACGGCTGATGGGAGATTCATTTGCTCAAGGTATAACTGCTGCAGCAGTTGCGAGCATCTTATCTCAAGGTGAAGCCAATGCGCTTATCGACCAACCCAGAATGAGCCAAGCAACCGCCGGTGTAGCGAAGAAGGTTCTCCAGAAGATTGGCGACAGTGTGGGGCCTGATGCAATGCTGGACGCATGTGATGGAGCAGGTGTGACTCATCGAGGATACAAGGCGATCTATCGAACACTGAAAAACCGGATTGGGTTGATTGGTCCTGGTATGACCGCAAGCATTTTGCCTGCTCCACATCGACTAGCTAGTTTGCGACAAGATATGAATGCTATGTTGCCTCAGTTTATCGGTAACTACTATAGTATTGAGGGTAGACGTGTGATTCCAGCAGTTCGTCAAGGTAAGAAGGAGATAACGGCAGCAAAGGAGGTCATCCTTCATAGCAAGAATAATTGGTTTGTGGACCTCGAAGTTGTTCAACGATCTATGGTTCTGTTTTACAACATCACTGTTGAAGGTACTTTGCTGCGTTAACTCGACTTCGCTGTTCATTCATTTCAACGTATAAGTTCTGCCATTTCCATATTCACAGTGCTGCCCAGTTGTGGATAAGTAGAAGTTGACTTACCAACAGTAGAGAGGGTCTTGTTGTCCTAATTTTATGATTTATAAGATATGTGATTATAAAATGCATATTCAGTGTGTGTAAAGGAATATAAACAACATTTAAAATTTAAATATTAGATTATTCAATTACTTTGTAATCACACTTTTGCATTACTATTGAAAAAGTGAAATGAAAAAATTGTAATGTAAACTTCTGATAGTGCTTCGGAGTGTTGCAGAGTGCAATGGTGGACCGCTTATCTTTGTGTTGAAGCTGGACGAAGCGGAAGTACAACAGGGCAAGAAATATGAGCGTGTCAGCTTAACGTTGATGAACCGGGCACTCGATCCAGCGATCCAGAAGAATGATGAAAGATATTTCTCGGTGCAGTCAGAGCAGGAGATATGGCCAATTGCATGCTTCCAAGTCGGTAAGGAGTCATTTGATGTGCTTGACTGGGTTTTTAAAAAAACCAAGTTCCCAGAGGTAATAGAAGCACAGAGCAATGGTCAGGAGCTGTGCGTGGATGGTGTTGGATCTTTCACCGTGGAATGGCACATGAGTGCAGACATGAAAACTATCAAGTGCATGCACGGGCTTCAGCATGGCCCTTCCAGCAAGATGAACTGCATTTATTGTGAACAAGTTAGAGAGCAACCGAAGAAGTGTGCCAATGCTTCAGCAGCACATCGTGAGCATGCAAGTCGAGAAAAAGGTAAGTGGCAGGGTGGACTATTTGCAAGCGGAATCGAAGGAGAACCATGTGATGCCGCCACTCACCCTCGGTGGAAAATGGTGCTGCCAATTCCTCTATCAAGAACACACATGTGTACCTTGCATGCGCAGGTTCGCATGGTAGAGAAATTACTTCATCTCCATTTCATTTTTGTATGGAACATGCAGAACGAAGAAAGGAGGGCCGTGGCGATCGAGTCTATGGAGAAGTCTTTGTCTGCCATTGGGGTGGAAGGAGGGAATTGCCAACTGAAGAAGGACGAAAAACTGTCTGGTAAAGCAGGTAACGTCGTGATGAAGCCGAGCTTGAGCGGAGTAGTAGCAAGCAGGCTTTTCCAGCCTAGCTCTTGGTCAAATCAGGATAGGGCATGGAAAGATGTGGTTATGTCCGAGAATAACCACCTCGAGAATGGTCAAGCACGAAGGAACCGTTTTCAGGTGTGGGAAGCCTTGGAAGAACTACAACCATACCTCACTGGGCTTGTGCTGACAGCGGAGCAACGAGGAGCTTGCAAGGCTAAGCTGGATCAATTCGGAAAGGCTTTCTTAAAAGCATTTGGAGAAAACCATGTTACACACTACATGGTGAGTTGGAGCTTGATGTGAACGTCGTGATTTCTTTCTACTATGTACTAATCTGCGAAGGGTCCCAGTCAAGTTTTGTTTGAAGCAAGGCTATGGTTAAACATGTGACGGCGTTACTTGCTATGTTGATTTGTTTTGCAGCACGTAATTGTGCGGCATGGAACATGGTTTGTGGAAAAATATGGATCCTTGTCGGTCTGGAGCTGCCAAGGTATGGAGAAGTCGCATCATGCTGCAAAGGCGGCCAGTCAAGCACATACACAGCATGGAGGTACGAAGGATCGAACAAGTATTATAGTGCAACAATATCAACATTGGTACAGGAATATTCAGCATAGATATGCTAGGAAGATCGCACAGCAGTCGACGGGAAGTGCCTGTTCTGCTGCGGAAGCCAGCCACGTTGCGGAGGAGGCGCAACGTCGACGTAGGGCGTGGACCAGTTCTGGAGCTGCATCAAGGCTTAGTGAGTGGCGCGAAGGACGTGTGCGGCAAGGACGGAGGTGGGTGCGGATTGCTGAAACAAATATCCGGCAAGAGGACCTAGACACAGGTGACACTATTGATACAACACCTGCGGCTTCGACGGAAGATCATCTTGCATCACAATGGGAGGATGAAGTTGGTCCAAGTAGGACAGTAGAGTATGCGGGGAGTACAGAAGAGAGTCAAGAAACAGAGTACGGTGAAGACCATGTTACGAATATTAATTAGCTGGTCTATATTTTCAATGTGCACATAATTTTCCCTTACTTTAACGTGCATGGTATAGAAATTCAGAAACGGTGGAAATTTTTTTAAAAATGGTGTCAAATTGTGAACAGACATTAGTTTGCATGGGCGTCACCGTTGTGAACATGTAACAGAAGACTTGTAGTATTTGTTTTTTTTTTTTTTTTAAATTGAGGAGACAATACTTTTCAAGACAAGTAGCCATTGCATTTGAAACTTTTGATTAGCTTTACCCTGTTATTTCTTATTCTGATTGTTCTAATTAAGGTCGAATCGTTAACTGCAATTCTATAACCAAATTGTCTTGGGACTGGACTTCGGTAAATTAACACTCCTGAAATCATAAATACATGCATAGATTATTATGTACTTCATCAGCCAGCATAGACGCTCTAGCAGGCGGCTACTTGAGTTTCGTAGTTACTGTTCCCAGGTGGGAGCTCCCGCGACGAATATATCTATGTAGATATTCTTTACGAAAAAAAGATGTGGATATTTACAGATGATGTAGATGTATTTTTATTCTGTTTCGTTTTTCCTCTGCTTTACTATTTTCTCTGCTTTAATTTTGGTGACAAGTGATTCGGTAACTCCACTGAGTCAGTGGAGCTTACCTCTCCCGGGACTTCAAAGAGCATGATGTGTTGAAAAACTTCTATGGTTCCAAATATTTCAATTGCATGTGTAATTTCAATTTGATTTGTTTCATTTGCTTAAGCTTGCTGTCCAATTTGTACAATTTGCTTGGAATCTGATTTGCTTACTATGTTCAATTTGGTGTCCACTACTTAATTTAGAATGGAGTACATTATGCAATTCCGGATTTGGAATATGGAAATGCTTATTAGTTCTGCAAACGTAAGATTAAGCTTGAAGCCTGATTTGCTTGGAATCTGATTTACTGACCTTGTTTAATTTGGCGTCCACAGTTTCACTTAGAATGGAGTAGATTATGCAATTAGAGATTCAGAGTTCAGAAATGCTAATTAGTTATGCCAATGTAAATGGTACTTATGAAGATAATGAGGAACAGGGGAACTGGAAAGTACAAGGTAAGACATCTGGAAAATACAATTTATTTACTTTTAAATAAATTTCAATAATTATGCGTTGATAAAACGTTCCAGGATTCAACAGAATGTAACTTGGAATATTGAAATGAAAATGTATTTCTGTTTCATGTATCTTAAAGGCCAGTTACATTCATCCCAAATGATACAGTCTAAGGGATGAAGCCCAATTCGTTTGCTGTTCACGGTTGCGGGCCCAAAGAGACGGGCATTGGGCTCGGACTGACGGTTAGAAATACAGAAACCGACGTCCATGGGGCAGGAGGTTGCGGCCATGGGACCCAATGCGGTGGTCATGGGGCCGAATGCAGCAGTCGTGGGGCCAAAAGCGGCGGTCTAGGGCTCAAGGGAACGGTCATGCACTGATAGCAATGGTCATGGGTTATTTTTAATATTAGCAAATTCCACGTCATCAAAGACAACGGAGAGAGAGGGAGATAGAAGAAGGAAGATGAAGGGGAGGGAGAGGAAGAGGGAGAGTAGAAGAAAGATGAAGAGAATAAAGGGAAAAAAATGAAAGGAAGGAGAAAGATGGAGGGAATAAAGGAAAATGAAGGGAATAAAGAAAGATGAAGGAAAATGGGAAAGAAGAAGGGATAAAAAAAAAAACCCAAAACAAATAAAAAAACTATATATCTCACTTTTATTTTTTCATTTTTTAATACGATGCAAATTCCACGTCATCAAGGACAAGGGAGAGAGAGGGAGATAGAAGAAGAAAGATGAAGGGGAGGAAGAGGGAGAGAGAGAGAAGAAGAAAGATGAAGGGAATAAAGAAAGGTGAAGGAAAATGGGGAAAAGAAGACGATAAGAAAAAATAAAAATAAAAATAAAATAAAGAATGATGAAGGGAATAAAGAAAGATAAAGGGAATAAAGAGAGAGAAAGGGAATAAAGATGAAGGGAATAAAGAAAGATGAAGGGAATGTGAGGTAGAAGAAAGGAATAAAAATAAAGGATAATAAAAATAAAGAATAATGAAAATAAATAAAATATGTTCTATAGCTATATATCCCTTCTTTAATTCTTTTAATTTTTTTAACATGGTGCAAATTCCATGTCATGAAGATGCGGGTAAAAAACTAAAAAATTAAATAACCAAAAGTAGAGAAGCCAAAATAGAAAAGCCAATATATCTTCTTTAATTTTTTTAATTTTATGATATGTTGCTAATTCAATGTCATCAAGAAAAAGGGAGAGGGAGAGGGATGATATAAGAAAGAATAAAAAAATGAAGTCAGAGTGGGTCAAAAAAATTACTTTAATTATTGAAATTTAAAAGAAACTTAAAAGTGAACTAATCCTTTTGGTGGATAGTTTCAGTGAAACATGGATGAAAAATAAAGTTTCAATGAAACATCAAGGTGAAGTAATCTTTCCATGCACTAGTGTGCATAGAAATAAACCCAATAAGAATCAAATAAAAAAAAGGATTGAAGCTAGGCAAGCTGAATAACAATATCCATATTTATTGAAATTTAAATGAATCATCAACTTCTCCCAATTTAAAAATGGATGTATGAAAAATGGATGGATGCAAGGGTTTCAAGCAACTGGAGAACTTTCACATTAGGAATTTGCAGTATCGACAGTGCCTGACAATTATGCGATTTTTTATTTTTTAATATGTTGCTAATTCCACGTCATCAAGAAAAAGGGAGAGGGAGAGGGATGATATAAGAAAGAATAAAAAAATGAAGTCAGAGTGGGTCAAAACAATTACTTTAATTATTGAAATTTAAAAGAAACTTAAAAGTGAACTAATCCTTTGGTGGATAGTTTCAGTGAAACATGGATGAAAAATAAAGTTTCAATGAAACATCAAGGTGAAGTAATCTTTCCATGCACTAGTGTGCATAGAAATAAACCCAATAAAAATCAAATAAAAAAAAAGGATTGAAGCTAGGCAAGCTGAATAACAATGTCCACATTTATTGAAATTTAAATGAATCATCAACTTCTCCCAATTCAAAAATGGATTGATGAAAAATGGATGGATGCAATTTTTTCAAGCAACTGGAGAACTTTCACATTAGGAATTTGCAGTATCGATAGTGCATGACAATTGAGAATACCAAACCTGCAAGGAAGGAGTATCTGAACTTCAAGTGCATCTCATCTATACATCAATGGCAATGTCACTTTTAAATTTTCAACCTCCGACATTCCAATCTCATAACCATGCTAATTACCTTGAAAAATACCATTGTGTACAGCGGCTTCTCCAATACATAATCCACTACTACCAGAGAATTATAAAATACAATCTCGAGGACGTTGTCAAATTTTACTAAACGTCAGAGCTTCCTAGTGTCAGCATCATAAAGGCGGCTTCAAGATTGAGGTGATAATGGTTGCAAATTATCCACTACGCTTCTTTGAGTCAAATTCCTTTTATCACGTAGTACAAGGGTTGACTAATGTGATAAGCATAAACCAGAAAGTGGGGTAGGAGATCAAGTTCAGGACACATGAGACCGATTGATTGGGGCGTTCCCATCAAGCAGCAATACTTCATGTCCTTTCCAAGGGGAGAGCCGACTTTCAAAACGGGATTCGCGAATCAGTCCAACATACTTAAAAAGTTTAATAATGCTGGAGCCCAACTAGCAAGGGCGGAACCCACATTTCGAGTGCATTTTCTAGGCTCCACTAACAAGGACCTTCTGAATCAACTTGTACATGTTGCTGTACACAAGCATGGGCTAGGTTTTTTAGACACACCAAATCATGATGGTTGAAGGATGTGTACCGAAAATACTGACTGGACAGGAGAGTGTACGAAATTCACCACTCTAATTCATCGATTGAACTTACAACATCAAGAGTACAGTCCAGGACCCTCCTTCATTGTTTATGTCTTTACATGACATCTCAATATGACGGGCCAAGGAATTCAATCCATGAGATCAATACCTCACACTTTCAATTTTCATTCATAGTAGTGCCTCGAAGAATTAGACGCCGCAACTCCGCTTCTCACTTCAAGAGTCTTCCGCAACCTGGCTGTAGCTATCTCCGATGGGGAAGTCGAAGAAACAACATAGAGTAGTTGTCCAGGCGAGTTCTTCAGAGACTAGTAGTTTTGAAGCGCCTCCCACATCCGACTTCATGAATCCGTCTATCTGGGCAGAGGCATTTGACCTTACACGGATAGGAGAGAATTTGAGGAAGCATTTGACCACCGTTGCACCGTTTTTGCTTGGGGACGCAGCTCACTACAACGTGGACTTTTTCCATGACGTAGGCGGACTGTCCATGAGTGGCGTACCCTTCAAGCGTCTGAAGGAGGAACACAACCTCCCGCTAGAAGCAATGGTTGGGACTTATCCCCTCAACAAAAACGAGAATCGGCACCCTCTCCGCCACATGACTGATGATGTAGCCGCGAGAGCTCTTCGAATGTACCAGCGTGTCTATGGCGGGACTGCTCCGGACAATGGAGAATTCGGGACTGCCTTCGTTAGGGGCTTGATGCTTGATGCAAAACGGTGGAAGATCAACTGGGCTGAAGGTGCGGCAGAGATAGCAAAGGTATGTTTCTTGCATACAGTTTCGCATACATTCCAACCAGTACCTCAGCCGTCGATGCATATTCATGATTTTCGTCTTGTTCATTTTGATTTCATGTGAGCCTTGACGTCTGGTCAACATAACCATTTACTAACTGCGAGTTTTCCTGAAGCAGAGCCGCCTCAAGAGCCCTGTCCTGAATCCAGGGAAGCTGACCCCACCGTGCTTACGTGAGCAGATCCAGGCCATGTTGAAGTTGTTCAGGGCGGTGGTCGACAAGATGGTCCGCAAGAAGAATGCGGCAGCGAAGGCCATTTCCGAGGGAGGTGTGCCGCGACCCGTAGGCATACAACGACAACCATGTAGTGCAGCGCCGTTGGAGGAAGCACGTCGCAAGTCCCCGCTGGGCCGACTAAATGTGGTGGTGAAGGGTCCCACCGAAGCAACACATCAGACTCCCCCAACATCACTAGCGCAACCACGTGAGAGGAAGCTCACGGAGAGGAGTGTAGATGCTTCGCTGGAGAAGCCTTCAGGTCAGGGATCTGAACAACTGCGTAAGCAACGTTTCATAAAAGAAGCCGCATTAGTCAAGGTCAAAGACGAGCTAGAGCATGCTGAAATCTCGCTCGCTATGCGGGAGACCAACCGCCAGGAGTTGTTGCGCTTGGAGCAATCAAAATGGGAGGAATTTGCCGGGATCCAGCAATCCAAGCATGGCATGGTACTGGACGACGCCTCAAAGAAGGTGGTTGATACACGCCTGCGATCTCTCATGGAGGATGCGGTTGCTGTCTCAACAAAGCTCTCAACCTTGGTCCTCGAGATATCGCACTGGACTTTAGAAGCTGCAAACTTGCGATCGCAGTTGACCTCGCTTCAGGAGTCCGTTAACGATCTCAGCGCCAGAATTGACGTCCTCGTGGTTCAAGAGAGCTGCATACGCCCACAACAATTCTATTCAGCATTCCCAGTAAACCTTGATGAAATGGTGCCGCTGAAGATGAACCTCCCATGTGCAGAATGCGGTCGCTACTGGGCTGATATGGCTCTAGTGAACCTACCTTGCGGCTGTCTTTTTCACCCGAGCTGCCTGTTCCAAGTTGCTTTATCCTCCAAACCTTGTTGTCCTGGATGCAACACTAAGCCTTCTGTAGGCTGGATGGACCAATGGGGCTTTAAATCGAACCTTGCTACAACGGAGGCAACATCATCGGCCGTTAACAGATCAGGCTGGGCGCCTCCTTTGACTCGCATCGAGGCCATGGCTATCACTACTAAGCGGAAGATCGTTGACGCATCGCCCAGCAGACTTTCCTCCCCCAAACGACTCTGCCATGCAAGCATGTTCACAAAGCAGCCCGACGTTGAAGAGGACACGCACATCGCCTTGGCACCTGATATCCCTCCACGTGCTGCCGTGGGAGGTGTCAACACTGATGCTGTGACATGCGATCTTACCCTTCATAGCAAGTTACAGGTTGAAGTGGGAGAGGAAGTAGCAAGTGCCAGCCCGCACCATGCACCGTGTACAATTACAGCAAAGGGAATAGGAAGTGACACTGTAATACACGCAAGCCAATGCGCTGTATCATCTGGCCGCACTGAACCCACGGATGCACAGGAAACCTCGCGGGACGGAACTGTAGATGAAACAACTCGTATAGAGTATGGGGATATTCTCAACATCGCAAGTGCCGCGGCAGCAGAAGCAATTCCAACTACACCATCATGATCATAAGAGTGAGCGTTGTTTAGTACAACGTAGAGGGATAGTCTTAACAAACCTGGGGGGTTTGGTGCAGCTAGAAGATGAAAAAACACCAGAGTCTGTGGCTCCTTATAACACCACCGTGTGATAAGTATGTATCCGCTCCACTTCAATGGAACTTGAAACGCTGCTTTTTTGACAACATCGACTCAAAACTTCGTGAATGTTGTGTATCTCTAAGTCGATGGTATGAATGGTACAATAATCAATCCATGGTAATGGTGACTCTTTTAGGATGCAGTTGCTAGTATCACTGTATCGTCAATGCCAATTCAGGGCCGCTGCGGCTTGATCGTCTCCACCGTCGTGTGATTGAAATTATGTATCGAACCCAGATGTTTTCTCCCTTTTGTCTCTGGCTATGTAGTGTCTTAGTATAGAATACAAGCAACGTAGGTCTTTGCAATTTTTTTCTCCAGGATGAAGCTCTTAGCGGATGCACGGCTATACTTAGTTTCTTGCCAAATGCATCGAGCCATTAGCATGAGAGATGGTACTTGATACTGAATTCCACGCCATGGACAAATACCTCACTGGGCATCGACATTTTCAGTAAATACCTACTTCCAAAATTTATAATATGTACTACGGTTGTCTGTTTAAGTGCACAAGTTCTACAAAAAAATGGATTAATGTTTACAGAGTAACCACCCGATCTGTGATCTGAGCTGAAAATATAATCCTGCATCGACTTAAAGGATGCATGAGTTTACAATATATTAAATTCGAATAAAAAGAGAAGACTGGAATCAGATGTGCACTGAAGCGCTTTAGTATTATCAATTCCAGAGCTTACCGCAAGAGTACATGAGATCGACTGCTAAAGCAACCAACATATTCGTTCATCTTGTATGATAATGTAGTACTCCACTCATATATAATGCATGCATCTGTTTAACTTCCCTTTTGATAACTTGAAAACGAGTGGTCATGTAAGCAGCCGTTTTGATAACCCGAATACCAACAGTACGCTAGTAGCAATATATATAGGTAGCTCTGTGCCAATGCTGTAGTATGGTCGCCTGGAGGGGAGATTGGTAGCATGCACCAAATTAAGTTACATGCCATAGCAATGACCCCAGATAATTGGTTCTAGTGATAGCCTACTGGTTTAAATTTTTTTAGTTTTTTTTTTTCCTACTTCGCTCTTTTCATGGCTTGTTAACTTCTTAAAGTCTCTCAACTTTCTACTCGCACATTTGTTTATTTTCTATGACAACGTGAACTCCAATTGTATTATGCTCCTATCTCAGGCCGCTGCTTTCGTGATTTCTGACTCCTGTTTTAAACACATATATGCATTAATCGTTTTCTTTCTTTATTACTTGCTGAAGCAAGCAAGAGAAGCTACGTTAACCCAAAGTTCTGTTTTCAAGTTCTTGGGGAAGTTCTATGCACACTTTTGAAGAATGGATTAGCTTACTTTCTGATATCTTCAAGTTTTTTTTTTCGGATTTTGCTTGAATCCACCCTTACTTGAATCCTTTTTATTTTTCCTTTCTTCTTTGTTTTTCGGTTTTTTACCACTACCTCTTCTCTTAATATGTCTTACATATCTTCAATTTTTTCAATACAGGATCAGGCTGCTGGCTCAAGATTTCAAGCACTGCCGACTGAGTAGCTCCTTCCTCCCAGAACTCTGCTTCGGTAATTTTCAGTGGCATTATTTATTTCAATTCGTGATCAAATTAATGGAAGAAGTACTGTTTCCCCGAGTTCTGTGCACACTCTCTACGGAAGGAGTAGTCCACTTTTTGGTTTTGTTTTAATTTTATATTCCATGAATTCTGTTTTAACCCACCTTAAACCCAATCCCTTTCTTTCCATTTTTTGTTCTAATTTTCTGCTTGACCGTCTTCTCTAATTTAAACTCTTATTTTTTCCAATTTTCGAATGAAATCGTGAACTCCAGTATTTAATATTCTTTTATCCCAGACAGCTTAAGTGGTGATTTCAGACTCCTGACAAAACATATACATGCATAACTCTTTTACGTGATCCCTCTCCCTGCTGAAGCAAGGGAGCGAATCTAAATTAACCGTATCATTATGCTTTCAAGTTCTTCCCTAATTTCTGTGCAATCTTTAGAAGAAAGGATTAGTCAACTCTCTGGCTCGTTCAAGTTCAATTTTGAGGATTTCGTTTTTTTCCACCCTCGACTGAACCCTTTTTCGATTTCCCTTTTCCTTTCGGTATTCTGCTACACACTCTTTTGCTTTTTAATTTCATATATTTTTAATTTCTCTTGCTTTTGCAAAACCAGTGAATGCTTTAAGCAACCAATGAAGCCATAAACACAGGCGATAACTCTCGATGGTAAGTGATGAATTCACCCTTATCCATACCGCTACATCCCTGCAAGTAGAACTAGCTAATTTTGAACCAAGTGCTCATTCTTCACGTGCATTAAGCTTCGGAGCTGAAATTGCATGAGTCTTCAGAAGATTGCCTCCTTGGTCGATGTTTGTCAAATGAGAAAAGAATATGCTGAAATGGACCTTTTTGTAGGTGTAGACGTTACAGCGTTCAAATGTTGTTACTGATTCAAGAAACATATAATTAGGAAAAAACAATTTTTTTAGTTACAAATCATGCTCATATTGTTTGCTGAGACCATCCTGCGCAGAACTTGCTGGATTGATTTGACATTGCTACATCCGCACTCTGTATGGGGCTACAGCCGACTAATATTTCCAAACACTGAAACGACATATGAGGTACGACTAAATCTTCTCATATGTCACAATACTACTTGTATTATGCCGAAATCATTCTCATAATCCCATCTGCCGGTAGCACTTGCTGTATTTCCATAATTCGCTCGCTCCTTGCATTAATCTGAAAGAGACACAAGTAGGTTCATCGATGTCAGTGTACACCCATTGCCACTTCAAAGACAATATTCGCTAAACTCGATTGCCATCAGGGTGCTAGAGTTCTACGGAGTCATTACCTTGACACCTGGAATACCTGGTCGCTCAACGAAGAGATCGTACTCATCTGGAACTCGGTCTCTGCCCAATACAATGGCAATTTCGTATCGAATGTGACTCACTGGCCACGTCTTACCAACCTCGAACGATGGCAATTCCATATCACCAAACTTGACCGTCATGTTGATCATGTCTAGGACCTCCGCTTGATCTATGGCAATCCATGTCTGTCTTGGACCGGACTTGAACCTTGGGTACTGGAAATTGGCGTATAGAACCTGCCTACCAACGTGATACCTAAAGACGATGGATTCTCTATTGACCACGCACTTTGTAATGTCTTGGCCAATCACAATCTTCTCGTCCCAACCAGGGTCCATGAGGTCGCTTAACAGTGTTTGGCTGGGATCCTTAAACACGTACATGGTTGTTGTCCGCCGCACATTCTCCCGTGCTGTCGCAAAGAGGTCGACCATAACATGCATGGGCAAGAACCACTGGATATGAGCCACCTTGCTTCCAGTGGTGGGTTTCATTGCGGCCGCAAAATCATTGGTCAGTCTAGAACGGAATGCCTCCGAGGTTTGCATGTCGGGTACTGGCCAAGCAAGGTCATCGAAGGTTGGCAACGGGATCGGCTCTAGATGTCCAAAGAGTTCAATTCCTGCTGGTGGCACATACACCGCCCTCAAATAAAAGGTGCCATTCTGCATCAAATCCCGATGTCGTCTCTCGTTTCTAGTAGCCTCCCCTACTTCGTGATGCACCACTAGAATAATGTCCAGTATCGAAGAAGGATGCACCCAGTCTTCCCAAAACGATGCATACAAATAGTTAGCACAACGCGGCTCGCTGTGTGCAACCTCAGGATCTAAGTGGATTTGCCGACGAAGGTAAGCATGCCTAACTAAGACTGCCTCCAGCTTAGGTGTGCAGGTACTAGTAGCATCCTGAGTGCTCCATCGAAACTGTTTGATCTGAGCCTTCCACGCTCCCGCGGCAGATTCCTCGCCATGTGCCCGAGCGTCCCTTCCCCAATGTCCTCTGGTTGCTGCTCGAAGAGTCACCCACGAATCCATCTCCAACCGCATCGGTATCCATCTTCCGTCAACATCCTGGTCATTGTAAACCACCACTGTACATACTTCGGGCCTTGGCACACGTCGTCGCAGCATTCTACTAACTGTTCTACCAATGTTGTCACACAACAGCCGATATCTAGAACTCTGCAAGCATAAAGTTGGTTGCTTCTCAAAAGCTCACCTCCAAAAAAGCAGTCAACTAACAACTACTTACTTGCACATAACCATGCTGCCGCATCCACAACTCCCCGCCAGCAACCGGCCAACGACGTCACTTTGATCTATGATGCCACGAAGTCAACCTTCCCGCCGTTTCCAATGCTGCGGTGTCGCCCTCGTCCCTCTGCCTCATCCACCGTGGCCAAATTTTCTCACATTTTATATCCCTCGTCCTACATGTCATCTGCCGTGGCCAGGCTGAACCACATTTAAAATCGTAGTTATAGATTAAACAAACAGAACGTTGACGGCCAACGGTACAAGGTACCAAGTGTTGTGAGATAAGCAGGGACATTCAAATACATTTCAATACTCGCACCACTCCTCTGAATAGAATTCTTTATGAGTTCAAGCTGAGTACGCAGTGTACCGAGCATCCATCCTCTCTTCCACGTATACTGTACACAGGAGCCGGTGATTGGCTGCACCCTCCATATTTCCTTCGTAGCAGTCCATGTCGGCACCATTGGTGCCAGCAACCAGTGTACCCCAATTTGACCCGGGCAATGTCCTTGTGTCCAGAATGGATCGAATTCAAAGGGCCCTCCCATGACCCGAATCTAGTTCTAATGCATCAGCACACTACTTAAAACCCTAGTCTCTACACACAAGAACCCAAAACCCTAGTTCCAAAACCCTAGCCGCCGTCACCAAACCCTAGCCACCACCACAAAACCCTAGCCACCACCACCAAACCCTAGACACCGCTGCCAAAACCTAGCCGCCGCCGTCAAAACCTAGCCGCCACAACCACGAATCCAAACCCTAGTCAACATATTCGCGTGACGTGGAAATCGTGTGACGCCTCCCAAAGTAACCTTGAGCTAGAGCCGTGCGCGCGCACACCCCCTACTGCTGGTGCTCCTCCACCAAGCTAATCCAAATACACCAAGGCGAAAATCAAAACAAGAACTTCCTCCCCGAGCAAGTGTGGCAGTCAACCTCCTCGTTGCGCGGCTTCGCAGGTGCAACGCCTCCTTCCCATTTCAATGCCGCGGCCTCCTGTCCTACACTCACACCCTAAACTCTACG